>CALYLW010002706.1:0-33426 GCA_944989445.1 Ampullaceana balthica | reverse complement strand
AGTAATAGATGAATGTAAAGATATATCCAGAGTTAAGTAATAGATGAGTGTAAAGATATATCCAGAGTTAAGTAATAGATGAATGTAAAGATATATCCAGAGTTAAGTAATAGATGAATGTAAAGATATATCCAGAGTTAAGTAATAGACGAGTGTAAAGATATATCCAGAGCAGTGGCGTAGCTAGGGTCATGTGCGCCCGGGGACATGACACAAAATTTGCGCCCCTTGTTGGACCGAAAGATTCTGGGGGCTTACTGAGGCCCCCCCCCCAAAGAATTTTTGTGTGGAAATGTTACAGTTTATATGGTTCATTTTCGAAGCATTTGGTATTTTAATGAAATAGAATACAGACTAATATTTCTCTATACGGTTGTAAACAATTTATTTGAAGAAAAAGAATACTCTATTAGTTATACATGACTCGAATAGACATAGTCTATAAAAAAATTGATCCTCCTTGATTTGAATGGCGCAAACTCGTTAATCACGTTGTCAAAATTAATATTCTCAAGTGTTTCTCTTTCGATGCAAAGGAGTGCAAGATTACTCATACGATCTTGTCCCATTGAAGCACGTAAATAAGACAAAATAAGCTTCAGTTTGCTGAAGGTCCGCTCACAGTTTCAGTTGAAACAGCAATTGTCAGAAGTATTTGAAGTGAAATGAGCAAATACGTCATCTCCATATGAAACAATTAAACCAAGAAGATCCAAAGGAGTTTCCGGTAGAACTTCAGCCTGGTTACTGAGCAGCATTTTTCATTCTTCGGTTTCTGTGCACAATTCGTGACCATTGACGTCAGTGTCGTAGAAATTAGCAAAATCTAAGCAATTTTAACGAAGTGTATCGACTTTTGTCTCAGCAAGAAGAGTTTTTACGTCTAGTAAAAATCCAAATTTGTTGTTTAGGTTTTTTAGACGTTAAAACCGTATAGATATCTCTTTTTGGAGCCTATCAATTACGCTGTTCATATCACGTGAAATTTCTTCTTCTGCAGAAAGTCCTGCATCTCTTGTTAATTCTCCAGGCATCCTCCGATGTCGTTTAATCCTTCTGTCAACCTCGATTCCCAAAGTTGTGTATCTTCTTTTCCATTGTCTACCGCAACCTGGCTCAAATTATCACGAATGTTGACAATTTCTGACTCAAGCGATTCAAGATCAGATGCTGCTTCCTTGAAATTAGGATTCTGCAACCGTTTCTGGACACAATCAATTTTCCCAAGTATGATGTACCAGAAATGTAACAAAAATAGGAAAATTTTAATATACTTACCAGCAAAGCTTCTGCATCACATCTAGTGTCAGGCGTCATATTTGTATGTTCTAATAATTTTTCCAACTGCCCTACCAGTTCATCTAGTCCTCATAAATAACTTTAACAGCTTCTGATCGTGCATTCCAACGTGTTTCAGACTCCCTCTTTATTGTGATTGGCAAAACTCTTTTTAATTCTTCCAAACGAGTTGTTGAACGAGAGAAAAATAAAAATGTATACTTTCAAATGTTCCAAAAAACGTGATAGTAACTGGATCCTGTTTAGCTGAGTGTACTCTTGGTATGTTTAAGGTTTGGTTGTCACAGTTGATGCACAATGCTCTGTGATTTCTGGCACATATTTGCTGTTGAAGGCCGGATATATGCCCAGTCATTACAGCAGAATTGACATAACATTGTGACCGACAGTCACATAGTATGCTATTAGATTCCAGTTTTTCTACGATAACTCTTTCAAGCAGGTTTGCTGCGTCTTTGGAATGTATCAGTACAAAACCTAAAAATTATTCTTTGATGGTTACTTTTTTAGTTATAAAATCAACATCCACAAATCTGATGACTTGAGAAAATTGTTCCCAGTGTCCTTGATCGAATGTTGAGTCAAGTAAGATACCGTAGTACTTTTTTTTTCTGATTTCACTCAACAGGTGATTCCTTACAGTCGATGTAAGTAGGTGGATAAATTCATTTGAATTTCCGGTGATAAATAATATACTGAACCTGTATTATCTCGGGCATGTTGTAGGTGTTTTTCTAACAGTGGATCATATTGAGCAACAAGTTTGAAAACAGAGTGACAGGAAAGAGAGGCGGTGTCTGCTGTTTCATATGAAAGGAATCCAACTTGCTTTGACAGACCGACGGAAGCCCGTGAGAGGCTTCCCCTACCTTACTTCCTCCACAGAGGGATTGGGGAAGTAATTTTTTTAAAGAGTCACAGCATGCAGCAAAGGGACGCAAATTAACCATTCTCTAAGCCAGAGGTTCTCAACCTTTTGAGATTCAATAACCACTTGAAAACTGTGTGTCTTAGCATGTATGCATCATCAGGCATCTGACACGTGATCACATGTGATTTAAGTAGTTGTAGCGTCCTAATAAATTTTCCATGACCCATCAGATTATACCAAAATCTTTGTCCATTCAAGGTCAGCGTCTGAACCCCTATCCCCCAATGGTTCTAAAATTCTAACAGTTCTCAAAAGTATATAGTATATTGAGTTACTACTCAAAATGCTCCATAAAACAAAATTGTCATGACTTTCTTTTGTAACGAAAAAATGTCATTTATATTAGCATCAGCAATTCTTCATTGTGGATGTGTCATTTATTTATGAGTAGAATGGCACCCTTTAACGCTCAATGGGGGCGCCTAAATCATGCTTGCCAACTGGTTTGTAATGAAGATATTTTCGGAGCTCCAAAATTCAATCTTGCAAACGTATTTGGGATACAATAGTTTACATCAAAATAATATTAAGTAATGCGTTTTAATATTCATTTTGGCGCCCCCTAACGTGGCGCCCGGGGACATATGTCCCCCCCTGCCCCCCCCCTCGCTACGCCACTGATCCAGAGTTAAGTAATAGATGAGCTTAAAGATATATCCATAGTTAAGAATAGATGAGTGTAAATATATATCCAGAGTTAAGTAATAGATGAGTGTAAAGATATATCCAGAGTTAAGTAATAGACGAAGGTATATATCAGATCACGCTTCAGTAAAACGCTTTTCTTAAATGACTGTCACAAGCGTCCTGTTTCTATCTCTGGACCGCTTGTATTTTCGACTTCCTTTGAACTGGGGCAATAGCAGGCTATGTGGCCAACCCTATGACACACAAAGCAGTTTACGCCCGACCTTGATCGTTCCTCGGTCCTATTTTGCCATGATCTCTGACCCGATCCGGTCTGCTGCCCCGCAACTTTTCTCCCATTCAGGTCATTTTCAGTAATATTGCCAATTCGTGTTGCACTGGGCCGTGATTGAAACTTCTATTCCTTGCCTCCAGTAATAATTCAGCCACTCTGTCAACTTCTTCCAGGCTGTCAATACTTCGCTCCCTTAGATGAATCACCAGATCTTCAGGACACTCGTTTATGAATTGTTCTTTCACTATTAGGTCTTTAAGACCGTCAAATGTTTTGTCGATGTGTGACAAGTCAATCCATTTCCAAAAATAGCCCTTTATTCTTTCTATAAAAATAGATGGGGACTCATCTGCTTAAAGCTTGCTCTTTCTAAATAGGTTTCTGTAGCCCTCCTCGGTGAGATTGTACAGCTTTAGGAGCACTTCCTTCACCTTTTCATATCTCAACGTGTCCTCGTAAGGCATTCTAGAGTATACGTCCAAGGCTCGACCAGACAGAAGCGCACTTAGTGACAACGCCCAGTCACATTCTGGACATTTGTTCGTCCTAGCGAAAGTTTCAAACCTTGTTAGGTATCCATCCAGCTGGTCGAACCCATTCTATAACTGGTGGAAGATTAGGCTGCCTGGGCCTGTTATCGGTCCCATTTGTATTTCTTCTATTGGCAGCTTCTATTCTCTTGGTTTCTAACCTTGCCTCTTTCTCGGCCGCCCTATCCACCATCTCTCTATCTCTCGCCATGTCTCTCTCGTCAGCCCTATCTGCCATTTCTCTCTCGGCCGCCCTGTCTCTATCGGGTGCCTCTCTCGCTCGTTGTACCCCTCTCTCTATGTACTTTTCCTTTCTTCAACTCTGAGTTGAAGGACATCAACCAGTGCTATTATCTCCCCCAGAGTTGTGACTGGCATTCTCGTTGTTTCCGCAGTGTCGATTTTTTCTGTGCAATCCCGGACTGGCCCCCAGAATGTCACAAGCGTCCTGCATCTATCTCTGGACAATTGCTCCAAGATTCATAAATTCCAATTACACAAGAAATAATTCAACACTGCCAAAAGAAAACAAACTTTAATCGCCCAACTCCTTGCTACAAGACACTCTCAACCTCAACTATTCCCCTTCTACACACATTCCAAACACGTCAACCAAAACAAAACTCTCCTTTTCACGCTTTCGCTCCGACTAGCCAACAAAACTAACACGACCACCGAACGCAGCTCACAACAATTTATAGGGGAAAATTGGTCATTCGAGACAATGACAACAAACAAAAAATAGGAACAAAACGATGGAAAGCTATTATTATTTTCATTAGCGCAATTTGATACTGAAATATCGAGATTCGTGTGTATTGATAGTTGAGTTTATCAAATATTATTCCTGAACATTGCAAGTTATCAAGGATTACGCTGTACAATTGTGGCTGGAAATATTCATGGTGCTGAAATCTGATTCCTAATTCATGGTGCTGAAATCTGATGCCTAATTCATGGTGCTGAAATCTGATGCCTAATTCAATGATAGTAAGTTTAATGCCGAAATTTTTTAAAATCAATTTATGGAAAGCATTCTTATCTTAGAAAAAGCAAACAGTCACAAATTTTAAAAAAATATGAATCGTTACAACAACGTAAAAAGTAAAAGTTTAAGCGACTTAAGTTTCTGTTAATGATAATGAGATCTTTGTTTGGCGTTTAGCTACAATGATTAGGGTTTACAAATGATGAGTAAGAAAATGAGTGAATTGAATTAGTTAGCCTGAGAAGCGCCCACCCCATGTTTTTAGTCATATTACATCATAGTACTTGAGCATATAAATTTGAAATTTTTATCCAGAAAAAGATTTTTCCTTCAGTTCTGTGAAAAAAAAATATTTTCTTCTTTTTAGTCCGCTTATAAAAAACGTGGTTTTTGAAAATCTTTTTTTTTACTTCTATTTATTTTTAGATGTGGTTTCCATGTTATGATTCATGTGGACAAAAAATATTCCATTAGAGCAGTGCTTCTCAAACTTTTTAGTATGGCGGACCGGCAGGAATTTTTCCATTGATCCATGGACCGGTGCCGGTGCAACGTTTTTCACCCAGGGCTTATTTAGACTTGATGGGGCCCTAAGCTATTTGAGATATGGGGGCCCTTTTGAAGTCCAGATATTCTATTTCAGTGCCAAATATGAAGAAAAAATCGGGGGCCCCCAAGAAAGCCGAGACCCTAAGCTATAGCTTGTTGGCAAATACGTAAATCCAGCGCTTATTTTACGTGTATTGACGTGGTAGCGAAATGTAATTTATTTTGTTTTTATTTGTTTCATTTTATGTGCTTATGGCCTAAAAAAATATTGAAATATTCTACATTGATAGTATCAATGGTTGCAAATAGGGGATATTAAATATTTCTGTCTTTTCTTGATAACGTCTGCGGACTGGCGGCGGATGGCCCACGGACAGGCATCGGCCCACGGGCCACCACTTTGAGAAGTACTGCTTTAGAGAGCTTATTAAGTCCTCTCAATGTATTTGACTAAACTTTATAATAATAACACACAAGCAAATGATTTTTGGAACAGCATATAGTAAAGAAGCTTAGTATTATCTATTCTATTTTAAGTAAGATACATATTTTAAAAAAAACATCGAAAACATATTTTTTATAGCATTTTGTCAATTAAAGCGTTTTGGGTCATTCAAATTCCAACCACGGGTTAGCACAATATCTTCACATTTTCCAATCAGCTATGTTCTTTTCTCTGATAAATTTTCCTCGTGGGCTATTTATATTGGGCGGTAATAGAGCACAGTATACTGAAGTTTCTGCCCCTGTGGAGTAAATGGAATCATAATTCATTAAAATCGTGTTGTTGTTTTTTATAAATTTTAAATTGTTCAATAATTATACTTCGGAATACTCAGATCTTAAGAAAAAATGACTTAAAATTTTTTTGAGCAAGTTAAGGGCAAGAAAGTTTATATTTAAAAGAAAAGAAAACGAATAATTGATTACAATGAATAAAACTTGATGTTTTAATAGAGATTGTGAGTGAGACTTACACTCATTCATTCAACTCACCCTGGTCAGTTGTTAAACCCCCCTGGTGTTTGGTTAAATCTGTGTCAACATGACCTGGACAACTCTAAACAATAAAGAATAGAGACATGGATTTCTTTGATTAATTCTTTAGTTTAATAAATTCACTCCCTCCCCCCTAGCTTGTGGCATCAATAAATTACGTCAGTGTTGGGGCTGGAGAAAGGTGTTTGTGTGGACCAGGTGTGGTCAGTGGGGTGGAGAAAGGTGTTTGTGTGGACCAGGTGTGGGGAGTGGGGTGGAGAAATGTGTTTGTGTGGACCAGGTGTGGGGAGTGGGGTGGAGGAAGGTGTTTGTGTGGACCATGTGTGGGGAGTGGGGTGGAAAAAGGTGTTTGTGTGGACGAGGTGTGGGGAGTGGGGTGGTGAAAGGTGTTTGTGTGGACGAGGTGTGGGGAGAGGGATGGAGAAAGGTGTTTGTGTGGACGAGGTGTGGGGAGTGGGGTGGAGGAAGGTGTTTGTGTGGACGAGCTGTGGGGAGTGGGGTGGAGGAAGGTGTTTGTGTGGACCAGGTGTGGTCAGTGGGGTGGAGAAAGGTGTTTGTGTGGACCAGGTGTGGGGAGTGGGGTGGAGAAATGTGTTTGTGTGGACCAGGTGTGGGGAGTGGGGTGGAGGAAGGTGTTTGTGTGGACCATGTGTGGGGAGTGGGGTGGAAAAAGGTGTTTGTGTGGACGAGGTGTGGGGAGTGGGGTGGTGAAAGGTGTTTGTGTGGACGAGGTGTGGGGAGAGGGGTGGAGAAAGGTGTTTGTGTGGACGAGGTGTGGGGAGTGGGGTGGAGGAATGTGCTTGTGTGGACGTGGTGTGGGGGTGGGGTGGAGCAAGGTGTTTGTGTGGACCAGGTGTGGGGAGTGGGGTGGAAAAAGGTGTTTGTGTGGACGAGGTGTGGGGAGTGGGGTGGTGAAAGGTGTTTGTGTGGACGAGGTGTGGGGAGAGGGGTGGAGAAAGGTGTTTGTGTGGACGAGGTGTGGGGGTGGGGTGGAGGAAGGTGTTTGTGTGGACGTGGTGTGGGGGTGGGGTGGAGCAAGGTGTTTGTGTGGGCCAGGTGTGGGGAGTGGGGTGGAAAAAGGTGTTTGTGTGGACGAGGTGTGGGTAGTGGGGTGGAGGAAGTTGTTTGTGTGGACGAGGTGTGGGGAGTGGGGTGGAGAAAGGTGTTTGTGTGGATGAGGTGTGGGGAGTGGGGTGGAGAAAGGTGTTTGTGTGGACGATGTGTGGGGAGTGGGGTGGGGGAAGGTGTTTGTGTAGACAAGGTGTGGGGTTTGGGTGAAGGAAGGTGTTTGTGTGGACCAGGTGTGGGGAGTGGGGTGGAAAAGGGTGTTTGTGTGGACGAGGTGTGAGGATTGGGGTGGAGGAAGGTGTTTGTGTGGACGAGGTGTGGGGAGTGGGGTGGAGAAAGGTGTTTGTGTGGACGAGGTGTGGGGAGTGGGGTGGAGAAAGGTGTTTGTGTGGACGAGGTGTGGGGAGTGGGGTGGAGGATAAAATGAAAACAAAAAAATGGAAAGATTATTAACATTCATGATATAGTTCTTTTGACAATTTAATTACAAATTAATGATACTCGTTCAAGTCTATCAAATACTCGTTCAAGTCTATCAAATACTCGTTCAAGTCTATCAAATACTCGTTCAAGTCTATCAAATACTCGTTCAAGTCTATCAAATACTCGTTCAAGTCTATCAAACACTCGTTTAATTCTATCAAATACTCAATCAAGTCTATCAAATACTCGTTCAAGTCTATCAAATACTCGTTCAAGTCTATCAAATACTCGTTCAAGTCTATCAAACACTCGTTTAATTCTATCAAATACTCAATCAAGTCTATCAAATACTCGTTCAAGTCTATCAAATACTCATTCAAGTCTATCAAATACTCATTCAAGTCTATCAAATACTCATTCAAGTCTATCAAATACTCGTTCAAGTCTATCAAACACTCGTTTAATTCTATCAAATACTCAATCAAGTCTATCAAATACTCGTTCAAGTCTATCAAATACTCATTCAAGTCTATCAAATACTCATTCAAGTCTATCAAATACTCATTCAAGTCTATCAAATACTCGTTCAAGTCTATCAAATACTCGTTCAAGTCTATCAAATACTCATTCAAGTCTATCAAATACTCATTCAAGTCTATCAAATACTCGTTCAAGTCTATCAAATACTCATTCAAGTCTATCAAATACTCATTCAAGTCTATCAAATACTCGTTAAGTCTATCAAATACTCGTTCAAGTCTATCAAATACTCATTCAAGTCTATCAAATACTCAATCAAGTCTATCAAATACTCGTTCAAGTCTATCAAATACTCATTCAAGTCTATCAAATACTCATTCAAGTCTATCAAATACTCATTCAAGTCTATCAAATACTCATTCAAGTCTATCAAATACTCGTTCAAGTCTATCAAATACTCGTTCAAGTCTATCAAATACTCGTTCAAGTCTATCAAATACTCATTCAAGTCTATCAAATACTCGTTCAAGTCTATCAAATACTCGTTCAAGTCTATCAAATACTCATTCAAGTCTATCAAATACTCATTCAAGTCTATCAAATACTCGTTCAAGTCTATCAAATACTCATTCAAGTCTATCAAATACTCATTTAAGTCTATCAAATACTCGTTCAAGTCTATCAAATACTCATTCAAGTCTATCAAATACTCATTCAAGTCTATCAAATACTCGTTCAAGTCTATCAAATACTCATTCAAATCTATCAAATACTCATTCAAGTCTATCAAATACTCGTTCAAGTCTATCAAATACTCGTTCAAGTCTATCAAATACTCGTTCAAATCTATCAAATACTCGTTCAAGTCTATCAAACACTCGTTTAATTCTATCAAATACTCAATCAAGTCTATCAAATACTCGTTCAAGTCTATCAAATACTCATTCAAGTCTATCAAATACTCATTCAAGTCTATCAAATACTCGTTCAAGTCTATCAAATACTCGTTCAAGTCTATCAAATACTCATTCAAGTCTATCAAATACTCATTCAAGTCTATCAAATACTCGTTCAAGTCTATCAAATACTCATTCAGGTCTATCAAATACTCATTCAAGTCTATCAAATACTCGTTCAAGTCTATCAAATACTCATTCAAGTCTATCAAATACTCATTCAAGTCTATCAAATACTCGTTCAAGTCTATCAAATACTCATTCAAGTCTATCAAATACTCGTTCAAGTCTATCAAATACTCGTTCAAGTCTATCAAATACTCATTCAAGTCTATCAAATACTCATTCAAGTCTATCAAATACTCATTCAAGTCTATCAAATACTCATTCAAGTCTATCAAATACTCATTCAAGTCTATCAAATACTCATTCAAGTCTATCAAATACTCATTCAAGTCTATCAAATACTCATTTAAGTCTATCAAATACTCGTTCAAGTCTATCAAATACTCATTCAAGTCTATCAAATACTCATTCAAGTCTATCAAATACTCATTCAAGTCTATCAAATACTCATTCAAGTCTATCAAATACTCATTCAAGTCTATCAAATACTCATTCAAGTCTATCAAATACTCATTCACGTCTATCAAATGCTCATTCAAGTCTATCAAATACTCATTTAAGTCTATCAAATACTCATTCAAGTCTATCAAATACTCATTCACGTCTATCAAATACTCATTCAAGTCTATCAAATACTCATTCAAGTCTATCAAATACTCATTCAAGTCTATCAAATACTCATTTAAGTCTATCAAATACTCATTCAAGTCTATCAAATACTCATTCAAGTCTATCAAATACTCGTTCAAGTCTATCAAATACTCGTTCAAGTCTATCAAATACTCGTTCAAGTCTATCAAATACTCGTTCAAGTCTATCAAACACTCGTTTAATTCTATCAAATAATCAAGTCTATCAAATACTCGTTCAAGTCTATCAAATACTCATTCAAGTCTATCAAATACTCATTCAAGTCTATCAAATACTCATTCAAGTCTATCAAATACTCATTCAAGTCTATCAAATACTCATTCAAGTCTATCAAATACTCATTCAAGTCTATCAAATACTCGTTCAAGTCTATCAAACACTCGTTTAATTCTATCAAATACTCAATCAAGTCTATCAAATACTCGTTCAAGTCTATCAAATACTCATTCAAGTCTATCAAATACTCATTCAAGTCTATCAAATACTCATTCAAGTCTATCAAATACTCATTCACGTCTATCAAATACTCATTCAAGTCTATCAAATACTCATTCAAGTCTATCAAATACTCATTCAAGTCTATCAAATACTCGTTCAAGTCTATCAAATACTCGTTCAAGTCTATCAAATACTCATTCAAGTCTATCAAATACTCATTCAAGTCTATCAAATACTCGTTCAAGTCTATCAAATACTCATTCAAGTCTATCAAATACTCATTCAAGTCTATCAAATACTCGTTCAAGTCTATCAAATACTCATTCAAGTCTATCAAATACTCATTCAAGTCTATCAAATACTCGTTCAAGTCTATCAAATACTCATTCAAGTCTATCAAATACTCGTTCAAGTCTATCAAATACTCATTCAAGTCTATCAAATACTCATTCAAGTCTATCAAATACTCATTCAAGTCTATCAAATACTCATTCAAGTCTATCAAATACTCATTCAAGTCTATCAAATACTCATTCAAGTCTATCAAATACTCATTCAAGTCTATCAAATACTCATTCAAGTCTATCAAATACTCGTTCAAGTCTATCAAATACTCATTCAAGTCTATCAAATACTCATTCAAGTCTATCAAATACTCATTCAAGTCTATCAAATACTCATTCAAGTCTATCAAATACTCATTCAAGTCTATCAAATACTCATTCAAGTCTATCAAATACTCATTCAAGTCTATCAAATGCTCATTCAAGTCTATCAAATACTCATTTCAAGTCTATCAAATACTCATTCAAGTCTATCAAATACTCATTCAAGTCTATCAAATACTCATTCAAGTCTATCAAATACTCATTCAAGTCTATCAAATACTCATTCAAGTCTATCAAATACTCATTCAAGTCTATCAAATACTCATTCAAGTCTATCAAATACTCGTTCAAGTCTATCAAACACTCGTTTAATTCTATCAAATACTCAATCAAGTCTATCAAATACTCGTTCAAGTCTATCAAATACTCATTCAAGTCTATCAAATACTCATTCAAGTCTATCAAATGCTCATTCAAGTCTATCAAATACTCATTCACGTCTATCAAATACTCATTCAAGTCTATCAAATGCTCATTCAAGTCTATCAAATACTCATTCAAGTCTATCAAATACTCGTTCAAGTCTATCAAATACTCGTTCAAGTCTATCAAATACTCATTCAAGTCTATCAAATACTCGTTCAAGTCTATCAAATACTCATTCAAGTCTATCAAATACTCATTCAAGTCTATCAAATACTCGTTCAAGTCTATCAAATACTCATTCAAGTCTATCAAATACTCATTCAAGTCTATCAAATACTCGTTCAAGTCTATCAAATACTCATTCAAGTCTATCAAATACTCGTTCAAGTCTATCAAATACTCGTTCAAGTCTATCAAATACTCATTCAAGTCTATCAAATACTCATTCAAGTCTATCAAATACTCATTCAAGTCTATCAAATACTCATTCAAGTCTATCAAATACTCATTCAAGTCTATCAAATACTCATTCAAGTCTATCAAATACTCATTCAAGTCTATCAAATACTCATTTCAAGTCTATCAAATACTCGTTCAAGTCTATCAAATACTCATTCAAGTCTATCAAATACTCATTCAAGTCTATCAAATACTCATTCAAGTCTATCAAATACTCATTCAAGTCTATCAAATACTCATTCAAGTCTATCAAATACTCATTCAAGTCTATCAAATACTCATTCAAGTCTATCAAATACTCATTCAAGTCTATCAAATACTCATTTAAGTCTATCAAATACTCATTCAAGTCTATCAAATACTCATTCAAGTCTATCAAATACTCATTCAAGTCTATCAAATACTCATTCAAGTCTATCAAATACTCATTCAAGTCTATCAAATACTCATTTCAAGTCTATCAAATACTCATTCAAGTCTATCAAATACTCATTCAAGTCTATCAAATACTCGTTCAAGTCTATCAAATACTCGTTCAAGTCTATCAAATACTCGTTCAAGTCTATCAAATACTCGTTCAAGTCTATCAAATACTCGTTCAAGTCTATCAAATACTCATTCAAGTCTATCAAATACTCATTCAAGTCTATCAAATACTCGTTCAAGTCTATCAAATACTCATTCAAGTCTATCAAATACTCGTTCAAGTCTATCAAATACTCGTTCAAGTCTATCAAATACTCATTCAAGTCTATCAAATACTCGTTCAAGTCTATCAAATACTCATTCAAGTCTATCAAATACTCGTTCAAGTCTATCAAATACTCATTCAAGTCTATCAAATACTCGTTCAAGTCTATCAAATACTCATTCAAGTCTATCAAATACTCGTTCAAGTCTATCAAATACTCGTTCAAGTCTATCAAATACTCATTCAAGTCTATCAAATACTCGTTCAAGTCTATCAAATACTCATTCAAGTCTATCAAATACTCGTTCAAGTCTACCAAATACTCATTCAAGTCTACCAAATACTCATTCAAGTCTATCAAATACTCATTCGAGTCTATCAAATACTCATTCAAGTCTATCAAATACTCATTCAAGTCTATCAAATACTCATTCAAGTCTATCAAATACTCATTCAAGTCTATCAAATACTCATTCAAGTCTATCAAATACTCATTCAAGTCTATCAAATACTCATTCAAGTCCATCAAATACTCGTTCAAGTCCATCAAATACTCGTTCAAGTCTATCAAATACTCATTCAAGTCTATCAAATACTCATTCAAGTCTATCAAATACTCATTCAAGTCTATCAAATACTCATTCAAGTCTATCAAATACTCATTCAAGTCTATCAAATACTCATTCAAGTCTATCAAATACTCGTTCAAGTCTATCAAATACTCGTTCAAGTCTATCAAATACTCATTCAAGTCTATCAAATACTCATTCAAGTCTATCAAATACTCGTTCAAGTCTATCAAATACTCGTTCAAGTCTATCAAATACTCGTTCAAGTCTATCAAATACTCGTTCAAGTCTATCAAATACTCATTCAAGTCTATCAAATACTCGTTCAAGTCTATCAAATACTCGTTCAAGTCTATCAAATACTCATTCAAGTCTATCAAATACTCATTCAAGTCTATCAAATACTCAATCATGTCTATCAAATACTCATTCAAGTCTATCAAATACTCATTCAAGTCTATCAAATACTTGTTCAAGTCTATCAAATACTTATTCAAGTCTAACAAATACTCATTCAAGTCTATCAAATACTCATTCAAGTCTATCAAATACTCATTCAAGTCTATCAAATACTCGTTCAAGTCTATCAAATACTCATTCAAGTCTATCAAATACTTGTTCAAGTCTATCAAATACTCATTCAAGTCTATCAAATACTTGTTCAAGTCTATCAAATACTCATTCAAGTCTAACAAATACTCATTCAAGTCTAATAAATACTCATTCAAGTCTATCAAATACTCATTCAAGTCTATCAAAAACTCGTTCAAGTCTATCAAATACTCATTCAAGTCTAACAAATACTCATTCAAGTCTATCAAATACTCATTCAAGTCTATCAAATACTCATTCAAGTCTATCAAATACTCGTTCAAGTCTATCAAATACTCGTTCAAGTCTATCAAATACTCGTTCAAGTCTATCAAATACTCGTTCAAGTCTATCAAATACTCATTCAAGTCTATCAAATACTCGTTCAAGTCTATCAAATACTCGTTCAAGTCTATCAAATACTCATTCAAGTCTATCAAATACTCATTCAAGTCTATCAAATACTCAATCAAGTCTATCAAATACTCATTCAAGTCTATCAAATACTCATTCAAGTCTATCAAATACTTGTTCAAGTCTATCAAATACTCATTCAAGTCTAACAAATACTCATTCAAGTCTATCAAATACTCATTCAAGTCTATCAAATACTCATTCAAGTCTATCAAATACTCGTTCAAGTCTATCAAATACTCATTCAAGTCTATCAAATACTTGTTCAAGTCTATCAAATACTCATTCAAGTCTATCAAATACTTGTTCAAGTCTATCAAATACTCATTCAAGTCTAACAAATACTCATTCAAGTCTAATAAATACTCATTCAAGTCTATCAAATACTCATTCAAGTCTATCAAAAACTTGTTCAAGTCTATCAAATACTCATTCAAGTCTAACAAATACTCATTCAAGTCTATCAAATACTCATTCAAGTCTATCAAATACTCATTCAAGTCTATCAAATACTCAATCAAGTCTATCAAATACTCGTTCAAGTCTATCAAATACTCATTCAAGTCTATCAAATACTCATTCAAGTCTATCAAATACTCGTTCAAGTCTATCAAATACTCATTCAAGTCTATCAAATACTCGTTCAAGTCTATAAAATACTCATTCAAGTCTATCAAATACTCATTCAAGTCTATCAAATACTCGTTCAAGTCTATCAAATACTCATTCAAGTCTATCAAATACTCATTCAAGTCTATCAAATACTCATTCAAGTCTATCAAATACTCATTCAAGTCTATCAAATACTCGTTCAAGTCTATCAAATACTTGTTCAAGTCTATCAAATACTCATTCAAGTCTATCAAATACTCATTCAAGTCTATCAAATACTCGTTCAAGTCTATCAAATACTCATTCAAGTCTATCAAATACTCATTCAAGTCTATCAAATACTCGTTCAAGTCTATCAAATACTCATTCAAGTCTATCAAATACTCATTCAAGTCTATCAAATACTCATTCAAGTCTATCAAATACTCATTCAAGTCTATCAAATACTCAATCAAGTCTATCAAATACTCGTTCAAGTCTATCAAATACTCATTCAAGTCTATCAAATAATCATTCAAGTCTATCAAATACTCATTCAAGTCTATCAAATACTCATTCAAGTCTATCAAATACTCATTCAAGTCTATCAAATACTCATTCAAGTCTATCAAATACTCATTCAAGTCTATCAAATACTCGTTCAAGTCTATCAAATACTCATTAAAGTCTATCAAATACTCATTCAAGTCTATCAAATACTCATTCAAGTCTATCAAATACTCATTCAAGTCTATCAAATACTCATTCAAGTCTATCAAATACTCGTTCAAGTCTATCAAATACTCATTCAAGTCTATCATATACTCGTTCAAGTCTATCATATACTCGTTCAAGTCTATCAAATACTCGTTCATTTTGCTTATGTACTTGTTTGATAGGTACCAAATATTACGAGCATGAATAATTTTAAATACATTTTATTCTGATATGGATAAAAGATAACATCTTTTTTTAATATCATATGATATTCTAGCAGTTACTTAAAATTTTAAAAATGTATGTCGACTTTTAAATATTTTGACTTAACTTTAATTTTTTTTAAATATTAGTTTACTCAAAAGCAGATCTTTCACTTTTTATTTCAAACTCACCGCGTTAACAACAATGTCATTGGCTCCTTGGCTGTCAATCTCCCTCTGTTGTATCATAGACATGACGGTCACGCCCATTTTTGACAAATAGTAGGAGGATCCACAGAAGCCGGCTTCAAGGTGCTTGTTTGACTTGGCTGTCCTAAAATAATTAGTAGTCAAATAAATGTGCTGCAACCGGTCATTTGTAGATACGCATAAACGCATTTTAGTTCTCATACCCTCTAAAACGCCTTAAAAGCAATTCTTATTTTTTAAAAAGTGTGCTGAGATTTCGTTCACCTTTACGGAGAGCAATTTTTTAAAATTTGGGAATTACAGTGGTGCTTACTCTACAAATTTGTTGACAAGGCCAATAAGCTCATCCATAGTGATGGTTGGATCTGTGAATCTGGCTCTGAGAGTTTCCGAGCACTTAGCCAGTCCCAATTGTGAAGTAAAACTGGACATATTAACAACCCTGTAGAAAAGAAACAACATCTAAATTACGATAAAGTATAATATGGAGGAATACATCAGCGTTGCAAATGCAACTCATAAGGAAAAATAAACGATACAAGAACTGCTTACCACAATTTGATGATTTCTTTTTCCTCAGTTTATTTTTGTAGACATAATCCCTCATGGGTCTGGTTTCTAAATTCTTACATTTGAAAAACATTCTTGTTGGTTTTTAGAACTTGATTCACGATTGACTACTTAGAGATTTAGTTCTACCAGTTTTAAAATCCATTAAATGAGCAAAATTTTAATTACTACGGTGTGTTTATTACACTAAAGAATAACAAATAAAATGAAAATGATTATAATTCTTACAAGGAGAATAAGCCATCCAAGTAACACACTTTCCCCACTTGTCTTATTTTTTATTGTCATCTTATCTTTAGACACTTTCCCAACATCGATGAATTAAAAGTAATTTCAAATTTTGACTTCCGAATGTTCGGCCTCTAACAAAGTTTCACCAGGGGCTGGCGTACACGGAAGCATAAAATAAAAAATTGACTGCAGGACCTCTATGGAATAGGGAATAGGGGTTCAGGACCTCTATGGAATAGGGAATAGGGGTTCAGGACCTCTATGGAATAGGGAATAGGGGTTCAGGGCCTCTATGGAATAGGGAATAGGGGTTCAGGACCTCTATGGAATAGGGAATAGGGGTTCAGGACCTCTATGGAATAGGGAATAGGGGTTCAGGACCTCTATGGAATAGGGAATAGGGGTTCAGGACCTCTATGGAATAGGGAATAGGGGTTCAGGACCTCTATGGAATAGGGAATAGGGGTTCAGGACCTCTATGGAATAGGGAATAGGGGTTCAGGACCTCTATGGAATAGGGAATAGGGGTTCGACAAATGCCTGCCACCAAACTCCAAACGTAATGGGGTGGCCTAGTTACGATTGTTGAAGGTGGTAACGTAAGGGGTGACCTAGTTACGATTGTTGAAGGTGGTAACTGTCGTTAGGTGCACAAAGAGTTTTAACTGTAAAAGCTGCTTTTATGCCGTTTTCGTTATAAATTTTTGTTTTAAAAAAAAGTTTTGCTCATCTCATCACCGTCGGTCTAGCGCCCTCTTTGCGAGGAAGTCAGTTTGTGAAGAAACAACTAAGAAGCGGAAGTTGTATACAATTTCTTCTCTGAGATGATAAATTATGTATACCACTTGGATTAAGATTTTATTAAATACCAGCACCATCACTTTGTATTACTGACGACAATGGTAAGGAATGATCATTACAATGTTATGATACAATGTTAAATGTCAAAGCATCAATAGGCTGTGAAAACTTTATATTCCTGAATTTAACATTGAGAGTTTAATATTAATGAATATAAATTTCTATTTTCAAGACCGCCTAAATAATACATAAAAGACCTCAAAAGCTCAAAATTTAACACCAGGCTATAAATAGTTTTTAAGTCAAGAAAGGCAACCATATCTCTCCACTACTTCTGTCCTTTCTTTGGCTCTCTGTACTCTACTTTAATCACTAAATTGATACACGCTATTAATATACTCTCATTTCATCACCATAAACCTCGAGCAATACAAAATTTGGACTCCTTACTTTGTAAAGTCGACTGTAAGAGTTTTATGGTGTGGTTTGGGAGGGAGGGAGTGAGGGAGGATGTAGTGGCTCACCTGGCGTGTGGTCTCAGAAGAGGAAACAGAACTTGACAGACGTCCAAAACACTGAAGAAGTTGGTCTTGGTGGTGGCTGCAGCTTGTTGGGCAAATGGAACTGAGTCACCCTGGAGAGGAATGGGGGGAGATGTCCACAGTGAATTTGTTTTTTTTTAAATTTCCTTTTACAAAATAAAAATATCCTAAAAACGTTAATTTTGTTCTAAGGCTTTGAGCATAGAATATCATGTCATGCAGTTACTACTGTCTTGTTGTATGGAGCAGAAACATGGCGAATAACAGCAGCCATTTCAAAAAAAGCTTCAAGCTTTTATAAACACATGTCTCCGAACAATACTCCGAATCCGCTGGCCCAATGTCATCACCAACGAAGACCTCTGGCAACGCACACAACAAGAGCCAGTGGATGAGCTAATACGCCAGCGCAGATGGAGATGGATTGGCCACACTCTCAGAAAGCCTACATCCAGCATTGTGAGACAAGCCCTCACATGGAACCCCCAAGGCAAGAGAAAAAGAGGTCGTCCCAAAATGACCTGGAGAAGGGAACTGGAGGCAGACACCAAAATGAGCGGGCACAGCTGGGGGCAGATAGAAAGATTGGCGCAGGACCAGGATGCCTGGAGAGACTTTGTTCATGGCCTATGCCCCAGATGGGACGAAGGGCGATGATGAGTTACTACTACATTAAAAATTGTAAAAAATAAATAAAAATATTTCTTAATAAATTATTTTTTTTTGGTTAGAAACGCTTCAGTCAAATATGAAGATTCTTTTGGACGTTACCCTTATAAGAATAGCATTATTCGAATTCTACAAGGATGCGTATGAGCGGCATTCCTAAAGGATTTATTTTCAACAGAAACGCAGTTTTTGTTAAAAGTTCTTTCAAACAGTCATTAGAGGCATCTGAAGTAAATGATTGACCTATTCTGTTGTTTTGTTTGTTTGTTTGTTAGTTTATTGTTCTTTTTTATATTCAAAATTTTTGTATTTTTGTTTTCCCCTTAAAGAATGTTGAACTACTAGTAAAAATAATATACTAAATAAATACATTCAAGGCAACATAAGATATGCAAAAAAAAATAATTAACGAACGTGAAATATGATCCCTGCATTGTTAATCAAAATGTCCAATCCACCGTATGTCGTCTGGAGGAAGTCTCGCAGTCTCACGACGCTTTCGTGATCATCGACATCCAACAGGTGGAATTTCGGGTAAAGACCTTCACCTTCCAATTGTTGGACGGCAGCCTTCCCTCTGCTCTCGTCTCGAGCTATTGACGACGGCAAAGAAAGTTACAATACCCAAAAAGCAAAAGGAAAAAAAAACTACTTTCCAAAACGTACTAAAATGTATTGCTAAGTTTTTATAATAATGCAATAATAAAGCTTACTAACTTGAAGCCACCAAATATTTTGTTGCTATAATGTAGATTAACATAACTGTATAAAATATTTTATCACTATCAAAGGGAGTATACAACAGTGATTCACTGCAGCAGTGAGTACATTGACATTTCTGGTGTGGAGTATTGTTGTTGTTGTTGCTGTTTAGTCAGCCGAGGAGTACAATAAGTTTGAACATTTATAAATTTGAACATTTATAAGTTTGAACATTTATAAGTTTGAACATTTATAAGTTGGAACATGTATAAGTTTGAACATTTATAAGTTGGAACATGTATAAGTTTGAACATTTATAAGTTGGAACATGTATAAGTTTGAACATTTATAAGTTTGAACATGTATAAGTTTGAACATTTATAAGTTTGAACATTTATAAGTTTGAACATTTATAAGTTTGAACATTTATAAGTTTGAACATTTATAAGTTTGAACATTTATAAGTTTGAACATTTATAAGTTTGAACATTTATAAGTTTGAACATTTATAAGTTTGAACATTTATAAGTTTGAACATTTATAAGTTTGAACATGTATAAGTTTGAACATTTATAAGTTTGAACATTTATAAGTTTGAACATTTATAAGTTTGAACATTTATAAGTTTGAACATTTATAAGTTTGAACATTTATAAGTTTGAACATGTATAAGTTTGAACATTTATAAGTTTGAACATTTATAAGTTTGAACATTTATAAGTTTGAACATTTATAAGTTTGAACATTTATAAGTTTGAACATTTATAAGTTTGAACATTTATACGTTTGAACATTTATAAGTTTGAACATTTAGACGTTTTCTTTCTCTCTCCCTCACACTTCCCACCCCCACCTCGACGTCTCAAAAAAGTCTTAAAATATCTTACCACAATATTAGTTTATAAGATTTCAAGTCGTTTAAAATATTCAGAAGTGAATGGAATACCTCACACTTTGTCTGTAAATAATAGCCCTTTACTGCAATAAACAGGGATTAAAACCAGGTACATTCGATAAAAAGATTTAAAAGATCTTATAATTTTAAAATGAACAAAATATTCAAGTTAAAACGTTACAAAATCCACAACATTAAAACATTTCAGTATCATTGTAAATTGATTCCCCCCCATTCCCGGGCCATTTTTAAAAAATGCTAGTTGCAAACTACAAACTTGAATCTCTAGAGTATGATTGATTTGATGTTTCTGTCTGTTTCAATAATTGGCCCAGCTATATCTAAGAAGGAGTGAGAAGAAAGCTAAACTCGCCGCCTGGACCGAGTAGAGTAAGTAGACTACTCAAGTAATTTCCTGTTGTAAAACATTTTCTCATCAGTTTTTACGGCTAACTGTTGACGCTCAGTAAGATTTGATGTCTAAAGAATGACCCCTTTCTTCACAATACGACCATTAGCTTTATACTACAAAGTATGTTTGTAGTCTAAATCAGTGCTACTCAAAGTGGTGGTCAACACAAAGATAACTTAATACAACCCTCAGATAGACATAAGGATAAATAATCATATAATATAACATCATATAATCTACCATCATATAATATACCATCATATAATATACCATCATATAATATAAAAGGAGTTTAATTATATTCTTCAGTCCTTTCTTGATAAATGCTGTTTAACTGCGTCGGATTGCCGACGGACCGGCACCGGTCTGTAAACAGATAAGATAAGATAAGATAAATATGACGTACATGTTAGGTAGACATCACCGTTGAATTGCCGACACAGAGCTCTGACGATAGCAAACCCCACCCCTTTGTTGGACCCAGTTACCTGGAATATGATAAGAAATTTGAGTGAGATTGAGACAAAAGCACAGCCAAGGGAAGACGACCCTTCTCGTCGTCCCAAAAAAATCCCCTTTCTCTGAAAATGTGACACATTAGATTTAGAAATACATGTAATTAAAGATAATATAGAATATTTCAAGTGAGTATCTAAGGGAGAGAAAAATGACACCTGAAAGAAGTTAAGGGAATAAATCATCAGTTAAGCCCCCCTTCAACCAATGGTCCATTGAAAAGATGAATGAATGAGTGAATGAATGAATGAATGAATGAATGAATGAATGAATGAATGTTTCCGAATGTCTGAGATTACGAGTACGTTAATTAAAAAAAATATAAAATTAACTTTTTTTTTCTCAAAGTCCTTTCCCCCTACTTTCAATCACCATGGTAAAATATTGAACAGTTAAATTATCCATGACGTCCATCAACGATAATTCTATCGTGGTTATAGAGGAGTACTCCTCGCTGTGGCTACGCTGTTTAACTACTGTACTTTCTGATGTTAGTAAGTATGCCGTCACTCTTCGGCAAGCCTACATTTTCCTGTCCACACATTAAAGCCAAGAATCTGTAGCACGACAATGCGTCTGATTTTTGTATTCAAAACATCCATAACAAAACAACATGGAAAGGGTTGGGTGAAGATATACACATTGAGAGAGAAGGACGGAGGTGGTCGAGTGGCAGCGCACTGGACTGTCGTACCGATGTTCACGGGTTCGAATCCGTGTGAAGGCAAGGGTTTGTTCCCGGGGCCTAGGGCGTCCCTGAGTCACCCCGCTCTGAATGGGTACCTAACACTACACGTAGTTAGGCGGCTGGGTAATGCGTGAAACCCACTGTGAACGCTGCATCACTTGCCAACAGATCATCTGTCATGGTCTGTGGACGCAACTTTCACGCAACTATCTTCTGCATAGAAGGAGCGTCTGTATAGATAAGATAAGAAGATAACATGGAAATAATAATACACAGTTCCATTGAAGTGAATGGGGAAAAGGAAATGTATGAGAATCTGTGTTGTGGCATATCGGAAATGAAATTTAAATGCAGGTCTATGCGAATGTTAGGAGATGGGGTAGAAAAATAAAGATAGCAATTTTGTGAGAGACAGATGGAGAGAGAGAAAGATATACTACTCACCACTGCCACTTTTGTTGCCATCTTTTATAGAAATACAAATGCTTTCTGTTTATTTAACTTTATATATGACTGGGAAAGTCATGGGCTATGGGTCCTCCTTGGCGCGAATGTCAACAACCCCCTACAGCAGTGCTTCTCAAACTTTTTAGTATGGCGGACCGGCAGGAATTTTTTCCATTGCACCAGGGACCGGTGTACTATGCATCAGGGACTGGTGCACTATTTTCCCTGCACTGACAATTTTTTTCTGTCCCTTTTTTTGAGAACATCTGTGGACCGGAAGCGGATGGCCCACGGACCGGCACCGGTCCGCGGACCACCACTTCGAGAAGCACTGCACTACAGGGCAAGGCTTTGTGTATTATGTTTGCAATGACTCAGCAAGAACGACGAGAAACTAGTTTCTAGGCCCCCTTATCACTGATAAAGCAATAATTCATTGAAACCAAAACACACCATTATAAGGTGTGCGCTTAAAGTGCAAACGTTTATCGGTGTGTGTGTATATATGTATATGCTATAATATATGATTAATTAATAATTTAGTTCAAATATTTGATGTGTCCCCTCCAGTGTCTGTCTTAGGCCAAATGGAACAATAATCGGGTACTAATAACGGTTAATTTAACAGTTTAAATAGTAATAAAATGAGAAATGAAATTTAATAAAGTAAATAAAATTATTTATAAAAATATCGTGAGTATTCCTCTTGCCGAATTCTAAACCTCCCCCCCCCCATTCTCACGTACAAAAATTAATATATTCAATAGAAATTTTAAATCATTTTCTGTTTGTTTAAATACAATTTGGCAATAGCGAACATCTGGCAAGTTTTCCCAAAGCGGAAGTAATTGTTTCGGAACTAAAATTTTGTCCCCTCCTTTCCTTTTCTCATTATTTTAGGTGGAGTTATTATGAAAGTCATGTTTATCTGAACTTTAAAGGTAGGATGCTATTTAAATTATAAAATAATGAATTATACATAGAAGCTAATAGATCAAGCAAGGGTTAAGTGTTTTCCTTTGATGAATTATTAATAATAAATTAAAAGTTATTAGAATTTAATATCTTTTATTAAGTTTTAACTAGGAAAATAATTAATATACTCACCAAGTACCAAGTCTTAGACTTAGAGTTAGAGTCTTAGTCTCACACTTAGACCAAGTAATCCAAAAATTAAAATAGCCTACGCCTACATTCTACTTATTCAGTAATGTTACACCCACTTCAGACTGATTATTTAACGGATGAAGACGAGCAATCAAATAAGTCTCAGTCTCGCCTGACTCGTGACTCAATTTTAACAGCTAAACTTAATTAGTAAATAATTGATAATTGATTTGACCGTCGTCGCCGTCATTAGTCATCGACATTAGCGATAATTTATTTTATTTTTAAGCTTTACTTTACTTTGAAATTGTGTTTTTTTGCCATATTTTAATTATTAAACTTACATTTTAAACTTTTTTAAAAAAATTTTGACTGATAATAGTGATAATGGAGAGAGTGAGAAGTTATTCCTAAAATTAGTATTAATCAACAATAACAAAGTTTTAAATGTTGAAGGCGAAGGTGTTTTGAATTTCTTGCCTTGTTCTGGCCCGAATGCCCAAGTGTACATGACCATTGGAAAATGAAAATGAATTGAGCCTGCTTCTGTTAAGTGGTTGGTAATTAGAGCATAGCATGAGATGTGAACATTCACTAGAAATTAGCTGAGACATAATTCATTGTTTTATTATAGAAAAGATATTACCCAATTTTCACGTACATGTTCTGTCTGATACTAAGTTTATCCATGGTGCGTCTTGTGTAAAAAATTGTTTACAAAGATTTGTCAAAACCTGTGTTTAACCCTAATACTAATACAAATGAATGGTACACTGTTTGATATTGAAGGAAGATTATTGTGATCGATTCTCACATTTAATGGTTTTCATTCCTAGTTTTAAAAACAAATGAAAGTGTTCAGTTATCACTATGTGCACCAATCCAGTGCTGACCTCTTCAAATTTTAAATCATTTAATTTCAGCCATCTGACAATTCTAACTCTATAAGCTCGTTTCCATGGATTCATTTTCTTAATCTCCCCTTCATTCAACCTCCAATGACATACATTTTTTTCTCACTGCAGACAAAATTTTTTTTTCCAGAAGCTCTGTTGGCAATCTCTTTGGCAATCTTGTGACAATTTCAAAAATGCTAAGCAAATTGATCTCTCGTTTATATATATAATGGTAAACAAGAGTCTATTTCCATGTTTTTAATTAAATACAGCCTCATGGATCAGTCATTTATTGGTCAATGTTTGGTACTAATCCAACTTGCTGAAAATTAGCCAAGCAGATCAATGAAGCTGCATTTACATCTGGCGTTTATTGTTTCTAGAATATACGTATCGAGTAATCAATACATCCGCTATTGGCTCAGCGGCAGATAAGAATAAGTGATAATTTTTGCTATACAGCCTCAAACGATTCTTAGATCTAAACTTAAATATAAATGGTGGCTAGGCCATGCATGTATTATGTTATTTTTGTTTACACAAAGCGTCAAAACCAGCATTTTATATGTATTTGTTTGTTTTGTGTCTTATAAATTACAGCGATCGCCTATTGTACACCCTAATTTGATTCTATATTTATATTAGTATTCTTATTATTGTTATTGAACTGTATAAGGATAAGAGTGTATTGTACAGGATCAGCAGTCAGCAGAATATGGGCATGAGGGGAGTCTACAAAGGTGGAGTGATTAGAAGCTGTTGTTTATAAAGTTACATTTTGATAAATGTATGATTGGTAACTTCTGTTGGCTCAAATATTATATACTAACTTCATAGATACTGAATGCTTAAGCCCTGTCAAGTTAATTATTCAAACATCAGGTATCGGGCTGAGTCACAGAATGTGCATTCATGTCAAGCCACATCATTGATTCTCATCTACGTTTACTGCCACAAGAGTCATTCTTTGATCATAAATCTGATTAGCAGTGTGAACTTGTGAATAAAATCAGAATAAAATCTCAAATTATCAACTTATTTAATGTTAGCAACTGTTCTTAATCTTCTTTACGCTGTTGTTTTACTTGTAAAGAGATTGAGTAAATTTCTTACTGCTCCACTCCAAACGACACAAGTTTTAATAAAATAACTATAAAATGTTTTTAAAAAAAAATCAGAATTCTTTTCAATTATTAATTTATTTGTAAAAATTGATTCTCTACTCTTACTGGCAGGGGAATATAGAGTATAGGGATCAAATAGGATTGCTGGCAGAAACACTGGAGTAAGAGAATTTATTTTATATTTTTAAACTTTTTTATTGGGTACTTACATATTTTGATCAGGGGCGTCCAAACATTATGCAAAGAAGGCAAGATTTCTTTGCTTTTCTGAGTTGGCAAATATAAGCAGATGATTTTCTTCTGTTGGACGTCATCAAAATTTGTACTCATAAAAGCACATAAATTCATCGGCTTTTTTGTAATTTACATCAATATTGATCCTACATGTGGAAGAAAATCAGAAGCCTCGTGCCTAATGCTCTTTATGGGTCTTCCTGGAAGACCCCCCCCCCAGGGACGTAACAGCTGGGAACTCTCCCCCCGGAGCGGTCGCTTATATGAACATTGATAAATGATGTAATGTTAATGGTTTTAGTCTTCAATGGTACTGTGACACAATTTTTGTTTTTCTTTTAAATGTAATCTCAATGTTACAGAAAAAAAATCCATTAGTCATTTAATTAAAATGAGACAGCAGGCCAGTTAACATGTTAACGCGGGTAGTATTTAGCCAGTAGGCCAGACCTAAAAAAGACCATGTTAAGATAAAATTTTAGTTATGTGTTTCCTTAAAATAACCCCTTTTCCATTATTAATTTGTAACATTAACTATGTTTCTATAGGAATGAGTCAGTGAATAAAAATACTTGAGAACCCGTGTGTTCAGCTACTGAGCTGAGTGATTCGGTGTTGTTAAATAGATTTTTAAAGGTTCGGTATTTTAAGGAGAATAAGGACAATCTGCCACCTGCTGAAATGAAAAGAAAAGAAAACTAGGCATTTTTTAATTTAAAAGCGTGGACCAGGGATTTCCTACTAAATTTTTGTTGAAGAAAAGTTGTGGATCTTGGCAGAAAAATTCACATTATGATGATGACATGAACATTTACAACCTCAAAAATTATTTTTTAAAAATTAAACAAACTGGCATGTGGCCGCTGTTAAATTTTCTAGCGGGCAGGATGGGGGGCAGACGTTCTGCTGATATGACTATAAGTTGCTGCAGTCTATAACACACAGCTTAATTTTAAAGCAATTTTAAATGAAAAACATTTTAGATTTTAACATCTTAATTTTCAGTATAAGACACAGTTGAATTTAAAGGCAATTTTTTGAACCATGGGCCCCTTTTATAGTCAAAACTTGCCTATGGACCAAGTGAAAAAACTACATAAATACATAGTAAAAAAAATTACAAATCCAAAAAAGCAACTTTATTGATGAAGAAGAATTTATTGAAATTATAACTTTTGTTAAAAAAATTTTAAATTTAATTAATTACTTGAATTTAGTTGGATGAATGTGTTTAGATTTTATGTGTGTATTTTTGTCCGACTTCATGTTTGTGAGTAGCAACTGCAATTCCCCACAAGCACTAATTTCTAGTCGGTTTCAATTTTTTAAATAAAATTTTGGTCATGAGGTTCATAGCGGCACTGAATCCTTTTCTACCAAATAGGAAGACGGAAAAGCAGTCAACAACTTCTGTACAATAACCCATAATGCAGAATATAAAATTGGGACCTGTTTTCATAACCAGAATTTGTGGTATCGTTGTTCAAACATCTGTTTTTAAGTTCCTCATTTTTGGATAGTTCATTAAGGTGCTCCTTTATTAGTATGGATTTATCTGTGTTTGGGATATGAGTTAGTCCATGCCCAAAAGTATTAACTGCCAGTCAGGAATATCCAAGTGAAGAATGACTTCAAATCTTCGTTCAGATTGCATGAAGAGCCGTTAAGTGTTGACAGAATACAAGCAGATCTGTATCTCTATTTTTCAAGTTAGAAAGATATGAAAACTGAGAACATTCTCCTCTTCCAAAGTTTTGTTTGTACAGAAAAAGGTTTGCAACAAACGCAGATATTATGCTTTTAGTTTTGATTAAATTTAATTGGTCACCTTGTAGTTTCAAATTAGTTTCTTTAATTTTGTGAATAAATCATTCATAAGGGATATGTCATATATTGACTGGGAATGTAAAGCAGAAGACGGATCTACGTGGCGAACAGTTGTCAAAGAGGGCGTCATAGTAGCCGAGGAGCGAAGGATGGAGGAGGCTACAGACAGAAGAGCTAGAAGAAAGGCCAAAACATTGGGAAGCACAGAGCTCGTGTGCAAAAGCTGTGGTAAAGACTGTCACTCATGCAACCCAACCTAACGGTGATGCACCATCATCTCTCGACACGGAAGGATGCCGTGGTGATGCACCATCATCTCTCAAGACGGAAGGATGCCGTGGTTGTGTACATCATCTCTCGAGACGGAAGGATGCCGTGGTGATGTACATCATCTCTCGACACGGAAGGATGCCGTGGTGATGCACATCATCTCTCGAGACGGAAGGATGCCATGGTGATGCACATCATTTCTCAAGACAGAAGGATGCCGTGGTTGTGTACATCATCTCTCCAGACGGAAGGATGCCGTGGTGATGTACATCATCTCTCGAGACGGAAGGATGCCGTGGTGATGCACATCATCCCTCGAGACTGAAGGATGCCGATTAAAAAAGAAGATGAAGATAAATGTTACACCTTTCGTCTCCGTTTCCAAACGTTTGGCCATACTTGAAATATTCAACAACATTGTATTGTCTGCACTTTTTCTTCGGCTCACTCATTCTCTTATCTGTTGTAACAAACCACTGTTCATAATTAATAATTATTAATTTTTTCAAAGGAAAATCTGTAGTAAAGCCCTTTTGAAAAAAAGTATTTGATGATAGGATACAATTTAGATAAATATAAATTCCCGACACAATCGAAAATTACCCTACCTTGCAACTCTCGTTGACTCACGTTAGAAAATGTACTTGTAGGAATTTTGCATTTCTTATGCATCAAACTTGACCTTTCAATAATCCAAGTAGTTTGATTGTTTATAGCTGGGGATGTTACTGTAGTTCTATTTCCTTTTCTAGGTAAAACAACATTGTATATTCCATGACTGCTAGCACCTCACATGTTATTTTATTACATGTAGTAGAAAAAGCATTCAGATACTACTTTATATATTGTAATTTCCATTATAAAAATGGTTCACAATTTTACTATTTTATATAAACCTCACGCGGACCCCCTGAGGTTGTTCAGGGACCCCCAAATCAATTATAATTTTCCACGGACCCCCTGAATGGTACCAGGGACCCCCAGGGGTCCCTAGGAACCACTTATCTAAATAGACAAATTCATATTTGCCAATGGCATTTTTAAAAATTAGACTATACCTCCATTTGAAAGACTGGCAATTCGAGTTAAAGTTGCTCATTTCAATAATATTTTTAATTATACAATTCTTTATAACAAAATAATCTGAAGTAAGTTTTAAATATTTTTTCTTAGTCCCATAACCTCTTTTTGTGGTCGTAGGGGGTTCTAATGTTTCGATTAGAACATTCTCAGCCTTGGTTGACCCTGGCGGCGCCCATCCCTCTCCAGGTCAGCGGAGGACTTTCTTAGCGTTGGTCATTCATTAACATTTTTATAGTGGCTTTAACGTGGGCTCGAACCCATGCCCCTCAGCTAGTAAGGCGGGCGCACTATTCACTTCGCTATCCAGCTTCATTTAAATTAAATTGGAAAATAATTTTTTTACAATTCCCTAAGTATAGAAAAATATTGTGCATATGTACTCAGAATCTGATGTCTTAATGTATCGCCGTCAAAAAGTTATGGCCATGGCAATTTTAACGACAAAAGCTTTCATGAATTGTCAACATTAAAAAAAATTTTGTGATATAATTAAGGAAAAATTCCAAAACGTATACAATAAAATGATATTTCTACTTGTAAAGGTGATATGTTAGTTATATAAAATGATATTGCTACTTGTAAAGGTGATATATGTTAGTTATATAAAATGATATTTCTACTTGTAAAGGTGATATAATGTTAGTTATATAAAATGATATTTCTACTTGTAAAGGTGATATAATGTTAGTTATATAAAATTATATTTCTACTTGTAAAGGTGATATAATGTTAGTTATATAAAATGATATTTCTACTTGTAAAGGTGATATAATGTTAGTTATATAAAATTATATTTCTACTTGTAAAGGTGACGATATAATTTCTTGGCTTGTCAAGTCTAAGCTGTACCTACTGTTGTTAGTTTTAGGTGTGTACCTACTGTTGTTAGTTTTAGGTGTGTACCTACTGTTGTTAGTTTTAGGTGTGTACCTACTGTTGTTAGTTTTAGGTGTGTACCTACTGTTGTTAGTTTTAGGTGTGTACCTACTGTTGTTAGTTTTAGGTGTGTACCTACTGTTGTTAGATTTAGGTGTGTACCTACTGTTGTTAGTTTTAGGTGTGTACCTACTGTTGTTAGTTTTAGGTGTGTACCTACTGTTGTTAGTTTTAGGTGTGTACCTACTGTTGTTAGTTTTAGGTGTGTACCTACTGTTGTTAGTTTTAGGTGTGTACCTACTGTTGTTAGTTTTAGGTGTGTACCTACTGTTGTTAGTTTTAGGCAGGGTTGTTAACAATACTAAAAAAAAATATTGGCAATACCAATACTGCCTGTAAAATCTATTGGCAATACCAATACCAATACAATTTTAAAACCAGTATTGCAATACCAATACCAATATTCTTTTATTATTGCCTTACCAATACCAATATTTGGGTCATTCGACGAAACGCAAATACGTAATTCATCGCTCTATATCACTTACATCGATAAACGATAACAAACTTTTTTGGCTAATTTAGACAATGTATTTTTAACCAAATTTTGTTCAATAGTTAACACTTGCTTCATCAGTTTTCCTCAAAGGATTCAAAAGTCTTTGACAACATATTAAATAAGTCGGCATACCTTAACGTCCTTAAGCAGAAATATTTTTAATATGTATACTGTACACATATTGTGAATGAATGGATGGATGGATGGATGAATGAATGGATGAATGAAGAAAATGACTGTCATAGAAAAGCAAATGATACATAAAAGGTTAAACATCATAATAATCACATGAATATTAATTTGGGCGAAGTTAATTTTCATGAATATTAACATCGGCAGATAAAGCAGTTTTACCGTTATTAATAATTCAATTTTAGTTTAAAATTTAAATTCATGAGTTATATCTAAAATCTGTCTACATTGGCATTGGATGAAACAAAACATTAACTTGACTCACTTTCAAGCAAGAAATTCTGTAAAAGGAAATATCGGAAAGAAAATATTGACCATAGAAAAAAATGGCATCAAGATCTTGAAAGTATTACCTATCAGTCCATAATATGCGCAATCATTGAAAAGTTATGAACGAAATAGAACGACGCATTCACGCTACTAAAAATAATTCTGATTACAACAATTTTAATATTATATAAATTTAAACAATTATTTTTTCTTTGTTTGGCCTTATTTTTGTTTGTAGGCCCTAGGCACGGTGCCTAAAGTGCCTAAGCCTTAATCGAGCCTTGGTAAGTCACTGGTCAATGCTCATTGCCAAAGATATCATATATGATTTGATTTCTATTATCATTCATTTCATTGATCAGTCTCATTCAAAAATTGTTTGGCAATGTCACTCGCAAGATGGCGACACCAAAGAAAAATTTATTATATTCATCTTTATTCACAACCAATGTTGTAGAGAATTTATTGAATATTGCTTTTAGTATTGGTTAAAAATCAATACCAATATCAAAAATAATTATTGGCAATACCAATATCAAATTTCAAGAAGTATTGCAATATCGTCCCAATACTGAAAAAAGTATTGGCAATACTACCAATACCAATACAATATTGCAATATTAACAACCCTGGTTTTAGGTGTGTACCTACTGTTGTTAGTTTTAGGTGTGTACCTACTGTTGTTAGATTTAGGTGTGTACCTACTGTTGTTAGTTTTAGGTGTGTATGATGTTTTCAAATGTGGCTGGGCTTTGTGTTAGTAGTAAGACTTTTAATGATACATTGTATATATTCATTTTTATATTACTGAAATTACTCCACATTTCATTTAACATATCCGTGTGCAGTGTTTCCAGCATTGGCCGTGTAAAAGATTATATGGGAAGATAAACCCTTGCTTTAGTAATTGTATATACTTACCAAAAATAGTGGTCGATGTTAGACAGGACACGTTTAGAAAGGTCGTTACTTTAGTCATTTTTTTATTGATTTCAATATAACATTTATAATCAAGATGAAGGAATGGAAAAATTGGCATTAAAAATTGTCTAGTTTGTTTGTAGACCTTTAGACTTATGGGACCTGGCATATATAGTTCATTACATTTGAAAGTTTTCAAAATTTATAGGCCAATAATTTTCAGAGTTTAAAGAGTGTTGGACTTCTTATCTTATACGTTACATACACTCCTTTCATACAGAAGATTATTGCGTCCTATGCTTATCCATGGTTTATATTTAGTATTTCATTTTTAAATCCCTTAGGCCTATATTAACTTCACCGTCTTGTCGTTCTCCCTGTCTCTCTTTCTGTCGTGTTCCGCCCGCGAAAAAACAAAAGTAAAAAATGACGCACTTCCCGTGATCCTATCGAGCTGAAATTTTGCAAATAGACTCGTGTCAGCTAACAATGCATTGTAACAAAATTTCTGATGGATCCAATGTACCGTAATTAAATTAATGCATATTTATTTTATCTCTAAGTGGCCGTCTCCTATATTTGACCTTTACTGGTCACTGGAGTTCACTCCAGCCATCGATGACCACATCCCCGTGTTTACAGCAAGGGGAGTTCAGTCACGTTGAGTCTGTAAATGTTTGTCGCGCGGTGGCGTATTATATTGAACATAATCAATACTTTTAGTTTTGTCTCCTATATAAGTGATTTATAGTCAAAAGCTTTGTTTTTACGGGTTGTTTAATATTAACTTCTCCGTCTTGTCTCACTGTCTGTCGTGGTCTCGCCCGCGGAAAAAAACAAGTAAAAACTAACCCACTTCCCATGATCCTATCGAGCTGAAATTTTGCACATAGACTTGTGTCACCTAACAATGCATTGTATCAAAATTTCAGATCGATCGAATGTACCGTAATTAAAGTAATGAATTTTTAGTTTATCACTCTGTAGCATGTGTAGCCGTCTGCTATAGTTTACCTCCGCGGGTCACTGGAGGTTCACTGCATCCCTCGACGTCACAGGGGTCTGTCGCGCGGTGCGTATTATATTGAACATAGTCAATAAGTTATGTCTCATACATAAGGGATTTATAGTCAAAAACTTTGTTTTTTCGGCTTGTTTTTATTATTAGAGTTTTGAATGTTATTCGTGTTGTTTGGCCTGGTTTGTTTACTCAACCTATTCCATGCCCGAATGCCCAATAGGATTTGTTAGTGTTTGTTTACTCAACCTATTCCATGCCCGAATGCCCCATAGGATTTGTTAGTGTTTTGAAAAGCAATCAGTAAGTTTTCACCATAGACAAATCGTATAAATTAAATAATTTTAAAAAAATGTGAATTAAGATTATGTAACTTGTTACAAAATCGTCTAAATAATACTATGGTTGGTTCTCATTATAGTCACTTTCTTGTTGGTTACTGGGTATTCACAGTCATTTCTCTTATTTCTATTTGATGTTCTGAATTATCCTAATACAATAGCTCACTTTCAATCTGCTTCTCAGCAATTGTCACTTCTCTGTGTTTGCCCTTCTCTGTCCACTACCTCCAGTATTTCCATTAACTGGTGGGTGCACGAGGGGGGGGGATAGTTGTTACCCTTCTCTGTCCACTACCTCCAGTATTTCCATTAACTGGTGGGTGCACGAGGGGGGGGGTAGTTGTTACCCTTCTCTTTATTAATTTGCTCGTAGAAGTATTTCCCAAAGAATCAAGC
>CALYLW010002705.1:0-33460 GCA_944989445.1 Ampullaceana balthica | reverse complement strand
TTGTTGAGCCTTCTCGTCCATGAGGGGCATCTACCGATCATCGTCGGCGTCTGCGATTCCTCCAAGGGCATAGGCCACCTACGAGAGACCTCCAGGCATCTCTATCCTGGGCCAGCTTCTCCAGGATCTTCCATTCATGGCCAATTCTCTTGATGTCTGCCTCCAATTCTCGGCGCCAAGTGTTTCTTGGACGGCCTCTTTTCCGCTTACCCTGTGGGTTCCATTTCAGGGCTTGCTTTGTTGTGTTAGGAGCAGGTTTCCTTAGTGTATGACCAATCCACCTCCACCGCTTCTGGAGAATCTCTTCCTCAATGGGCTTCTGTTTTGTCCGCTGCCACAGTTCCTGGTTGCTGATTTTGTCTGGCCAGTGAATTCTGAGAATCCTTCTTAAACAGTTGTTGATGAAGGACTGTATTCTGGTCAAGTTTACGGCCGTTGTTCTCCATGTCTCGGCTCCATATAGCAGCACAGGTTTTACCATAGCGTTAAAAATCCTTACTTTTAACTTGCTGCCTAAGTTGTTAGAGACCCAAACATTTTTGAGTTGCTGGAAGGCTGCTCTTGCTTTTCCGATCCTTATTTTGACGTCCGCATCTGTACCACCTTGCTTATCTACCACGCTGCCAAGGTAAACAAAACTGTCCACCTCCTCAAGGGCTTCTCCTTCAAGCATAATGGGTGATATACTGGTGGCATTAACCTTGAGGATTTTACTCTTCCCTTTGTGAATGTTGAGACCCATGCTAGCAGAAGTGGCTGCGACAATGTTTGTTTTCTCCTGCATCTGTTGTTGGGTATGTGCAAGAAGGGCAAGATCATCAGCAAAGTCAAGATCATCCAGTTGATCCCACAAGGTCCATTGGATGCCATTCCTTTTCTGCTGTGTAGATGTTTTCATCACCCAGTCAATGGCTAACAGGAAGAGGAATGGTGACAGCAAGCAACCTTGTCTCACACCAGTCTTCACCTGGAACGCATCTGTCACCTGCTGGCCATGGATAACTCGGCAGTTTATCCCTTCGTACATGTTTCTGATTATATCCGTAATCTTCTGTGGCACCCCGTAATGCCTTAGCAATCTCCACAAGGTTTGCCTGTCAACACTGTCGAAGGCTTTTTCATAGTCAACAAAGTTGACATAGAGCGGTGAGTTCCACTCTAGTGACTGCTCTAGAATGATGCGCAGTGTCGCTATCTGGTCCGTGCAGGATCTGTTGGTGCGAAAGCCAGCTTGTTCGTCCCGCAACAGAGGGTCTACAGCGTTTTTCATCCTGTTAAGTAGTACACGGTTGAAAACCTTTCCTGGGATGGACAGCAGGGTGATCCCTCTGTAGTTCGAGCAGGAGCTTAAGTCTCCCTTCTTTGGGATCTTGATAAGGTATCCCTCTTTCCAATCGGAAGGAACTTGCTCCTCTTCCCATATCTTCATAAACAGAGGGTGCAGCATTTCCACACTGGTTTCCAAGTCCGCCTTCAGTGCCTCGGCTGGGATGCCATCGGGTCCCGCAGCCTTTCCATTTCTGAGTTGTTTAATGGCCCTGCTAATCTCTTCTTTGGTGGGACTATTACAGTCAATTAGTAGGTCATTATCGGCTGGTTGAATATCTGGTGGATTCCTTGGTTCAGGCCTGTTTAGGAGCTCTTCAAAGTGCTCCTTCCATCTCCCTCTCTGTTGCTCCTCACTTGGTATGGTGTTTCCCATTTTGTCCTTTACTGGTCTCTCTACCTTGCTAAATTTCCCTGACAGCGTCTTAATGGTATCAAACAGTTCCCTCATGTTCCCCTGGTGAGCTGCATCCTCTGCTTCTTTAGCAAGTTTATCAACAAATTCCTTCTTGTCCCTCTTGATGCTTTTCTTAACTTCCTTATTTGCATCTGCATATTCCATCTGGGCCTTGTTTTTCTGTGCTCGGGTGCGGCTGTTATTCACTTCTGCTTTCTTTCTTTTCCTTTCTTCTATTTTACTCAGCGTACCTGCTGTCATCCATTCTTTGTGTGCCTGTTTCCTGTTTCCTAGCACTTCTTGGCATGTTGACTGTACTGTTTCTTTCATGCTTTGCCATTTCCCTTCGGTGGTTTCGTCTTCCAGTATTTCTTGTAGGACTTGGAACTTATTGAATAGTGAGATTTTGAATTCTTCCTTTTTGGCTTGGTCCTTTAGGAGGGAGGTATTATACCGAGTCCTGTATGCTGTTTGCTCGGTATAATGTCTCTTTAGTTTTAATTTCATCCTGGCCACAAGAAGATGGTGATCTGAGGCAACATCAGCTCCCCTCTTAACACGTACGTCTTGGAGAGATCGCCTGAATTTTTTAGAAATACATACATGGTCTATTTGGTTCATCGTTCTCATGTCCGGTGAGACCCATGTAGCTTTGTGAATCCTCTTGTGCTGGAAAATACTCCCCCCTATGACCAGGTCTGCTGCGGCACATAGGTCAGCAAACCTCTCACCATTGTCGTTCATCTCGCCTATCCCTTGCTGTCCCATAACCTCTTCGTACCCTGTGTTGCTATTGCCGATCTTGGCATTAAAGTCTCCCATGAGGACGACGATGTTCCTCCGTGGGCGACCCTGGACTATGGTCATTACTCTATTGTAGAATTATTCTTTGTCTCCTTCATCTCTTTCATTGGTGATCCCGAAAATATAGCACCATCTTACCTGATATTAATATCTTCTGTTCCCATCCAGTCCATCTTGCTTCACTAATTCCGAGAATGGTGAGCTTATAGCTCCTCATCTCAGCGGCTATTTGTGCAGCTTTACCAGCCTCGTACATGATGCGGACATTCTCAAGCTGCAATGATGGTGGTAATCCTTGTAGAGATGATGGTTGTCGGCCATAATAGCTTCCAGGTTTTGGCTTTCACTATTTAGCGTCATATTTTCCTCCTCAAGGAATCCATCCTCTCCCAGGACTGAAATGCATTTTGTTACTCTTTCGGTGTTTTTGAACTATGATCTTTTACATGGCAGGGTTGTTGGCCTTACGCACAACCACTTGGGGGGTTACCCTCAGAGCACAATGGGTAGCTGCCTTTGTCGGGTTAGGACACTAGCCTTCGTGGATCCTCTACTTCCTACAAGGCAGTAGGGCTGATTTTGGTCCAACCCGGGTATTTTATTTCCCACGGTACCCCTCCATATCTGGTGCTTCCCCTATCCGCCGGCTGGGGAGTTTGTGATCGATATCACAGAGATGCAGACATATGTTTTGCCTAGGGGTCTACCGATATGCCTTTTTGCCGATATTGCCGATACCGATATTACCGATATTTTTTTTGCCGATATGAGTACCGATATGAGTATTTGTTCGGACAAAAACCAGCGGTAATATTTGATGACGTCATTCTTAAATTTATCACTCTTAATTATTAATCTTTTATATTAGGGGACTACCGACATGCATTTTCACCGATATTACCGATATTTTTTCCGATATGACTAATATGAGTGCCGATATGAGTATTTGTTAGGACAAAAATAACAGCGGTCATATTTGATGGCGTCATTCTTAAATTTATCACTCGTAATTATTTAAAATATTAGGGGCTAGGGGTCTACCGATGTTCATTTTTGCCGATATTACCGATATTTTTTTCCAATATGAGTGCCGATATGAGTATTTGTTAGGACAAAAATAACAGCGGTCATATTTGATGGCGTCATTCTTAAATTTATCACTCGTAATTATTTAAAATATTAGGGGCTAGGGGTCTACCGATGTTCATTTTTGCCGATATTACCGATATTTTTTTCCGATATGAGTGCCGATATGAGTATTTGTTAGGACAAAAATAACAGCGGTCATATTTGATGGCGTCATTCTTAAATTTATCACTCGTAATTATTTAAAATATTAGGGGCTAGGGGTCTACCGATGTTCATTTTTGCCGATATTACCGATATTTTTTTCCGATATGAGTGTCGATATGAGTATTTGTTAGGACAAAAATAACAGCGGTCATATTTGATGACGGCATTCTTAAAACTTTATCACTCGTAATTATTTATATTTTATAATTAAGGGGTCTACCGATTCCAATTTTGCCGATATTACCGATTTTTTTGCTCCCCGAAACAAAGTTTCCGATGTGTTTACAAGTTCAAGGTCATGACCTACATAGGACTCATAACAAAACGAACAATCCTTTATTAAATTGTACAAGCAAAATTAGGAAGTCCTTTTGAAACTTCAACATTGACTCATAATTATTAATTCTAACCAATAGTTTAATGGCTTTTGCACACGGCCACCTTTTATGAATGAAACAATGAGAACAAATTAATAGTAATAAGTGAAAATGAGGTTGAAGGTTGAATGGTTGCCAATGACAGCAAGTCTGCACACGGTACATTTTGTTATTCCATACGAAACGAAATGTTTTAGACATCTGTGATTCTGCGTGCATCTTTGCTGTTAGTATTAGAGCAATTACGTGAACATAATGTTTACATGTTATACATTTTATCATAGCAATTACGGTATACTTGGCATCTGCACTATTTACACAGTATTTCTGAGTATACGAAAATCGGCCGATACCTAAACAATATCACAGCACATGGCACACAGTATCGTGGCTGCACATATTAATACTAGAACTCTTTTGACTATTTCAATTCCGGTATCGGGGCTTGATATATTAATTTGTCGAGATATTGTAAATCTAAATGATAGTTTTTTCGTTTCCGTTTTGGATGTCAAAATGTCACTTATTATGAAATATCGGTGACGTCATTATCGGGACCTTTACATGCTACCGATACCGATATTGCCGATATCCAGATATCGGTGCCGATATATCGGCCAGCCGATATATCGGTAGACCCCTAGTTTTGCCCCTCAAATCTTGTTGCTATTTTATTGTATTTATTCATTAGTGTTTCTGTTTAATGATCGCGTGTGTAGTGGCACAATCAGATCATTTCAACGCCCGACAATTTTATTTAAGAAAAATTAAATATATTTGAGGATTATTATAGGTTTGTTTTCATGCTAAATAACAAAATATGTTCCTTTCATATGTAGATATATGTTATTACTAATGGTTGCAAAGGCTTTTTTTAAATTTTAAATTATGTAACTAAATATTTATATTTTTACTTTACATTATATTATCAGGAATGGGTTAAATTTGTACATCACGTCATGGAATAGTTTGGCATATAAAGCTACACTTAATTGAATGTTCATATAATTTGAGATTACTTAAAATTACTTTCTAGATCAGTGATGGCGAACCTATGGCACGCGTTCCACAGTTGGCACGCAACGCTTCATTAGCCGGCACGCGACTAAAATATTACTTCCTTAATCAATATTTTTTTTAATGATTCTTTTAAATTTAAATAAGTGATTTTAGTAGGGCTGCGGAAATTAACGATTAATTTCTCGATTAATAGTTAAAAATTATAACGATTAAATTTTTTAAGACGATTAATCGACCCACCACTAAAAATGTACTGGAAGTCAAAAAGTAAAATATGTTGGTCTATAAATATAAACTAAATTCCGGACGATTACACGAACATTTTGGTTTTAAACAATTGACTGACGTGAATGTTCAAAATGTTGACAAGGTTATTGTGTCCATTAAGATAAATCGTTTGCCTACCATGCAATGTTCCTTCTAAGTCTAAGCTTCGTTGGTCCGTGTGCAAAGTTTAAAAAAATTCGTGTGAAAAGTAGCTCAACGTCCAATTGTGTGCAATATTTTACAAAAGTTGCTGCGCGGTGATTCTAAACTCATGCTTGGCGTCTGTCAAATATCTGCGCAGCCACGCTGCTTAAAAGGAACGTTGCTACCATGGTCCTAAAACTTCGCTTACATATAACCTCCAAACCAAACATGCACTGCAGTATCAGAAACTTCAGCTGAGACAATCTAAAGCTATGTGAGCAATTGTTCAGCTTAGCTAGTTATATTATCAATTAGACCCGCTCATCACTTGAACCAAATAATGTCAACACACTCTGTCTTTTTGCGTTGTTGGTTAAAAGATGTCATATAAAGAAGACATTCCAGGGTTATTTCGATTTTCGACAACTACGTTTAATAAATATTACTTATGACACCATAAATTTCAAATTTTGACTTTAAACGAAATTAACGATTAATTAATCGTTAATTTTTTAAAAATTAACGATTAAATTTAAATTAATCGTTAACAGCCCTAGTTTTTAGTCCAGTGCTTCTCAAACTTTTAGTACGATGGACCGGCAGGAGTTATTCCATTTCGCCGGGGACCGGTGCACTATTTTCCTGTGCGGAAGTGGTAGCGACACCAGCCCCCGCATGGCCTACAACCCTAAAACATTTGGCATGAATTCAGTTAGTTATATTCTACATGTCATCCAACAATTTTAAAAATAATAGTCACTTGTCTTTTACTTGTCTTCAGTGATTTTTATGAACGTGGTCGGTAACTAGTTTACTTTACCAAACCATGTACGTCATCGCTAAGCTTAGGAACTATGAATTATGTTATAAAAATGTCGCTTGAGAATAAAAGGTGTCAAATGTTGGGCCACATTTTGATCCGTTATAAAAAAAAATACTAATCGTCAATGATTGTCTCTATGAATATATTAGTAACTAGGTCAATTTAAATTATGTTGATTTTATTTCTACGTTCAAGTTATCAATCTTATGAAACATTAGAAATAGAAAAATAGCATAAAATAAAGACATAATTATGATTTTATTCGGATTTAGTGTTTACCGGTTGATACGAAAATTATTGCATGTGAATTCATTGTATCCCTAATTATAGGGATCGAAGTCAGTGGAATGCCACTTACATACATATATTCCTGATCAGCAAAGCATGCCCGTTGTGTTGATATAGTTAAAGATACATATAGAATAACCTTTATATGTTAATGTTATAGTTTTCGTAAGTATCCATAAAAGTAATATTAAAAATGTATTATTTATTTGAATTCTATTTGTGTAAACTTCATTTTAAATAACTAAGAAAAATTGTGTTTTTTTACATTTTAAAGTAACATAAGTTTACAATAATGTATCAAAGTATTGTACATAAAATTTCAAATGACGCTAAAAGAAATTAAAATTCTTATCTTCTAACCAAACATTTCTCAAGAACAACACAATATTGGCATATAATTGTACCGGTGCTATGTGGTGCAGCTATTACGGGCAGCTACACTGTAATGCACATCAGATGTTACAATAAATAAAAATCTATTTTAAGATAAAGTGTTCTTTCTCACTGACCAAATACAGACACTATTTCTACACCAATATAGTTCAAAATATTATTGTAGTACTTATGTATATTTGGCTACAAATTATGTCATCCAACAATTTTGAAGAGAATAATCTTAAGCCTTGATTGCTTATTGTTCTTTTACCATGGTCTTCATTCCGTATTAAAATATGTTGATGATGTCGATCATCGTTATTTCAACCTTTTAAAAGTTGATCATTATCATCATCATCATCAGTCCCATGATCGTTGTGGTCGTTGGGGGGAGCGCATGGACACATCAACAAACAACGATCTCCCCATTTGCTTATCTTGAGCGGCTGCCCAGTATTTCGTTCAATCTCATCCCTGTCCATTCCTTTATTTTGTCAACAGCTTTTCCGTGTCGATCACTTCGCCGGCCCCCTTCTACAGTTCCTTGAAGGATGATTTTTGTCAGTGTATCATGTCACAGCACATGACCGAACCATACCAGCTTAGATCTCTTAATTGTTGTTATAATGGTTTCCTTACGACCCGCAATAGAGTTTATTCAGTCCCAGACATATTCATTGGTATTGTGTTCTAAATAAGAGATCTGGAGAATTTTCCTCATGAATTTGTTTTCAAATGCCTGCAGCTTTCAGTGGTTGCCAGTAGTGTCCATGTCTCAAGTCCATAAAGGACAATGGTTTTGACGAGAGATGTATAAAGCATGAGCTTTGTTGACAGGCTAATGTTTTTGCTGTTCCATATTTTGGTTAACCTCGTCATTGCAGCCATTGCCGACCCAAATCTTGCTCGAATTTCTGCTTCACATGTACCATCTCTGGATATAATGGCTCCTAGATATTTAAATTATGTACGTTCTCCAGCTTGTTTTTGGTTAGTTACGATGTTTGCCATACTGGCAGCTGAAGTATTAACCAATATCTTGCTTTACTCTGAGCTTATTTCCATTCCATATGCACCTGATATGTCTGCAAGTTTGTCACTGAGCTCCTGTAGTTCTTTACTGCTCCCAGCAAAAAGATCTATGTCATCAGCAAATTTTAGGTTGCACAAGAGTCTTCCATCTATAGCAGGGGTTCCTAACCAATGGTGCATGCACCCCTTGGAAGTGCATGAGCAGGTTCCAGGGGGTGCATGGACGATTCAGAGGGTGGAAAAAGAAAAATAGGAAGAAAAAAAGAAGACAAAAAAAAAGAAAAACTCATAATCTGAAACTGTAAACCATAAGCAAGGCATGCCGGGTGGCTCCCATATACAACCTTTTTTGATAAGCGATACTCGTTTCGCGCATCGTTTTGCGCATCTCGAAAATTGACGGAAAAACGTTTTCGCTAAATGAACGGTTCGCTCTACGTGTTCCTCAGAATTTCGTGCTTCTTCTGTGGGAAAATCCTGTGCAAGGACAACATGAAGCCTTTTAGACTCCGAGAGCACGTAGAGAAAGTCCATCCATCCAATTCCAAAGACAGTGTTGAGGTCTTCAAGCAGAAGTGAGCACGCTTCTTGGCCTCAGGTACCTTGTCCAAGCTTGGATTTTCTTTGTCACAGAAACCTGCACTTGAGGCATCTTTCAAGGTTGCATATCTAATTGCAAAGAACAAGAAGCCCCACAACATTGGAGAAACTTTGGTGAAGCCTTTTGCTCTGGAGATGGTGGAACTGATGTGTGGTCACTAGCAGAGGAAGCAAGTTGAGAAAGTCCCTTTGTCCAATGACACTATTCCTTCCAAGATTAGTGACATGGCTGCATACATTCTGGATCAAGTCTTGCACGAGATGAGAAACAGTCCTTTTCCATTTCGCATGCAGCTGGATAAATCAACTGATGTAGCACAATGCAGTAAGCTTCTTGTATATGTGAGATATGTTCACAGTGGATTTCTGAAGGAGGAATTTCTCTTTTGTAAAGCACTCCTAGCTACTATCAAAGCTGCTGATATGCTGCAGCTAGTCATGGCATTCTTCACTGAAAACAAGTTTGACTGGACTTCCAGAATTTTTTCAATTTGCACAGACGCTGCTAAGTCCATACTCGGTAATAAGTCAGGATTTTCAGCACCGGTAAAGAAAGAAGTTCCCGATATTGTCACTACACACTGTATCCTTCATCGTCAGGTCATGGCATGCAAAGCTCTACCTCCAATTTTAAAGTCAGTTCCTTCTACTGCAGTCCAAGTTGTAAATTTTATCCACTTACATGAGGTTCGCTGGTTGTCCAGGGGATGGATACTTTCTCGGTTAGTAGAACTGAGAGTGGAGCTTGCCATTTTCTTGCGAGAAAAAGAGAGTGACCTTGCTAACAAGTTTGACTGTCCAAATTTCATTCATTACTTGGCATACCTGGCTGAAATCTTCTCCATCTTGAATGAGTTGAACACATCTCTCCAAGGACCTGCTGTGATTGTAATGGATGATACTGAGAGATTGCAAGCCTTCCTAAAAAATGCTACTATTCCAACGACTAGAAAAGTCCAACTTGGCCAACTTTCCATGCTTGGATTAAATATCTGCTTCAGGAGGAAGCACTGAGTGATCACTGCCTCAAAAGATCAAAGGGGAAATTTCAGAGCACCTTTCAACACTGCAAAGGTCCTTTGATGGGTATTTCTTTCAAGACATTGCTAGGAAAGACCTTTGCATTCGCAATCCTTTTCTCTGTGACTTGGACAACATTCATGACAGTGACCTTGCTAAAAATGACCTTTTTGATTTGAGAACCAGAAAGTACTGAGGATTTCCTTCTATTACAATACCTTGATTGACTTTTGGTGCGCCCAGCTAGATTCCTACCCACAACTAGCCAAGAGGGTAGTACTGACTCTTCTTCCATTTGCCACAACCTATCTTTGTGAAGCAGGATTCTCCACACTTTTGACGATTAAAACTAAGGCAAGGAATAAGTTGAATGCAGAGGACGACATAAGTGATGCTTTGTCCAAAAAAGTCCCCAGATTTAAATCGCTTATTGATCATAAGAAAAAGCAGATCTCTCACGTAATTCCCCGTTGCCTATTGTCAAAACTTTTGTGTTCCTAAAATAAACATAGTTATGCATTTTCTGCAAGTTTCATGAGGGGGTGCAAGAACTTTTTTGGGCATCTGAAGGGGTGCATGGACCCCAAAAGGTTAGGAACCATTGATCTATAGAGATGGATGTGTGGTGATCACTGAATGTTTCTTGCATGATTTTTTCAAGGAATATATTGAAAAGGACAGGTGAGAGAATGCAGCCCTGGCGGACTCCAATCATCGTTTTCAAGAAGTCCCCTACGCAGCTTTTAAATACGACTGCACTGCTGGCCTGATTTCTATATGTAAATAAAAAGCGTACCTTTTTAAGAAAAAGATTTTAATAACAGTATTTTATTTAGCACTAGGGGTTTAGGGCACCTACGTCACCCACTTGGGCTGTAGGGTGCCTACGGTGCCCACTTTTTTTTGGTAAAAAGCCCAAGTAACTTATCCTTGTTTGATAAATACGAAATATTAAACTTCCTGAAATGTACACAAAGTATTTTATAATTATAAATCCTCAAATCCTCTTTTTACATCGCTCTCTTTTCCAAAATTAAAAATAAGCTACAACTATGACGTCATATAATATATTTTTTAGAATCTTTTAGAATTTTTAGAATTTTGCACACCTCCTGATGCGCGCCTTGTATATATACTTAATTATTAGCTCAAAAAATGACGTCATAGCGCTACGGATCCTTCAACCTGTGACTTGGGCTATTGTATTGTTTATTGTTGACCTAATTTATGACGTTTCAATTGTTTCGGCCAATAATATTAGTTGTTACAGGGCAAAGAATGCGCCAACGTTAAAGCAGCTAATATTTGCTAAATGATATCAAATTTATTGTAGACTGCCCGTTAGTTTTAATACTATCATGGTTAAATAGATTACAGTTTTCATATCTAAGAATTGTGAGGTACCCTATGAATAACTCAAATTTAATATTCTTGAATATCTTAAACGGATTGTACAACTAAAATGACATAACATGCAATTTGATAATATAGCAAAACACGAAAGCTTGGTAGGGAAACAAGTTTATAAACATGCGCGCAGCAACAATCAGCCCAATAAAGCCGAAAAAGAGCATATGAAAATTATACATTTAAGTGTACTGAACAATCAACTGCAAGGCTTGGGAAAGACGGCAGAAAGGATGTTTTGCGATATAAAAACATTTTAAAAGAAAAAAATAGATTAATGCATGTGGACAGCTGAAATATTTTCCCAAATCTAAAGATGCATCTATAAAATGATATACAAATTGCACACAATCCTTCAAGTCATGAAGAAATATTCAATGAATTTTCGATCATTGTAGCACCTACGGAGGATAATTTTAATGACAGATTTACAGTTCAGTCAGAAGGAAAAAACACGTGTTTTCTTACTTCTCCAGATAAATCTACGTTTGAAGAAATTGATCTTTCTTGCTTACAGTGGTTAGATTTTGAAAATCTGGAATTTGAGCTATTTAAATTTTAAGAAGGCTCTGCGTGGAGAAGAAAATTCTCTGATCTGATGAAAACACTTGTTAATATGGGGTGTACAAGTGATCCCACAGACCAGCACAAATGGGGTGTACAAGTGATCCCACAGACCAGCACAAATGGGGTGTACAAGTGATCCCACAGACCAGCACAAATGGGGTGTACAAGTGATCCCACAGACCAGCACAAATGGGGTGTACAAGTGATCCCACAGACCAGCACAAATGGGGTGTACAAGTGATCCCACAGACCAGCACAAATGGGGTGTACAAGTGATCCCACAGACCAGCACAAATGGGGTGTACAAGTGATCCCACAGACCAGCACAAATGGGGTGTACAAGTGATCCCACAGACCAGCACAAATGGGGTGTACAAGTGATCCCACAGACCAGCACAAATGGGGTGTACAAGTGATCCCACAGACCAGCACAAATGGGGTGTACAAGTGATCCCACAGACCAGCACAAATGGGGTGTACAAGTGATCCCACAGACCAGCACAAATGGGGTGTACAAGTGATCCCACAGACCAGCACAAATGGGGTGTACAAGTGATCCCACAGACCAGCACAAATGGGGTGTACAAGTGATCCCACAGACCAGCACAAATGGGGTGTACAAGTGATCCCACAGACCAGCACAAATGGGGTGTACAAGTGATCCCACAGACCAGCACAAATGGGGTGTACAAGTGATCCCACAGACCAGCACAAATGGGGTGTACAAGTGATCCCACAGACCAGCACAAATGGGGTGTACAAGTGATCCCACAGACCAGCACAAATGGGGTGTACAAGTGATCCCACAGACCAGCACAAATGGGGTGTACAAGTGATCCCACAGACCAGCACAAATGGGGTGTACAAGTGATCCCACAGACCAGCACAAATGGGGTGTACAAGTGATCCCACAGACCAGCACAAATGGGGTGTACAAGTGATCCCACAGACCAGCACAAATGGGGTGTACAAGTGATCCCACAGACCAGCACAAATGGGTGCATGATACAGAGTGTACAAGTGATCCCACAGACCAGCACAAATGGGGTGTACAAGTGATCCCACAGACCAGCACAAATGGGGTGTACAAGTGATCCCACAGACCAGCACAAATGGGGTGTACAAGTGATCCCAACAGACCAGCACAAATGGGGTGTACAAGTGATCCCACAGACCAGCACAAATGGGGTGTACAAGTGATCCCAACAGACCAGCACAAATGGGGTGTACAAGTGATCCCACAGACCAGCACAAATGGGGTGTACAAGTGATCCCACAGACCAGCACAAATGGGGTGTACAAGTGATCCCACAGACCAGCACAAATGGGGTGTACAAGTGATCCCACAGACCAGCACAAATGGGGTGTACAAGTGATCCACACAGACCAGCACAAATTATTGTTATGAAAATGAAGTCCCCTAAGCGTGTGATTCTATGACAAAAAAGTTTAAATCAATGAAAACATTTGATGGTACTAATCTTAATTTGTTTAGATCATCTTATGCGTGTGAAGAACTTTTTCAGCTGTGAATCAAATCAAATTATTTAAATGTGACTCAATAAACAGACTGACAGATAACCTGAGTGTAAATGTGTTGCACTAAAATCAACGAAGTAAGAGCCAAGGTTAGACCAATTATTAGTATGTATATAACACAAAAATTCCCAATAATATGGTAAATACAATCTATTTCCATTAATAAAAAAATTTCATCGTTGAAAACTCTCCTTGTTTTTCTTTTGTCTTAAGACAAGTTTGTGTTTATTTTGCTAAGCCAAAATACCCATGTTCGGGTTTAACTGAAGTGTTGGCACTTTGCTATAAATAAGTGAGTTTTGGTTGAATTTCGAGCACGCGGCACTAAAAAGGTTCGCCATCACTGTTATAGATTCTAATCTTCCCTTGTTTCAAACTTTTTTTTAAAATTCACAATATTTTAAAGAATATTTCCTTTAAAACTTTATAAGTTTTACTTTTCACATTTCTTATAAACTGTTTCAAATTATATTTAAAATAACTAATCTGTACAAGAATCTATGTTTAAATTGCTTCGCTATTTATTTTTCAATTTACTTTTAATTCAGTATAAACTTTTCACATATTTACATTTATTTCTTAAATTTAGATTATTACCACCACACAAAAGTTATTTAATTTTACCAACATAAAGACTCTTATGAATTCAATAGTACTGCACATCTTTGTAATGATAAATACTTTTTTCATGTTAGCGTAAAATTTCTTTTTTGATATCTTAGCTCTTTCACAGAAAAAAATGACAGTATATAATTAGTAAAAATTATATCAGTGAGAAATCATAAGATCTCTACTTGATATTGTTAACTGGAAATGATATCTGTTTAACAACTCTATTAATTAAATGACCAAAAACCAATTGAAAAATTAAAAACTAAAGATACAATTATACCAAGAATAAACTTGCATTCCAGAAATCCCTAGCTACATCTACCCTCCCCATACTAACATGTATCCCTCAATAACCAAATCTTCCCCACATCCAGGTATCCCTCACTAGCCACATCTTCCACACATCCAGGTATCCCTCACTAACCACCTCTTCCCCACATCCAGGTATCCCTCACTAACCACATCTTCCACACATCCAGGTATCTCTCACTAACCACCTCTTCCCCACATCCAGGTATCCCTCACTAACCACATCTTCCCCACATCCAGGTATCCCTCACTAACCACCTCTTCCCCACATCCAGGTATCCCTCACTAACCACATCTTCCCCACATCCAGGTATCCCTCACTAACCACATCTTCCCACACATCCAGGTATCCCTCACTAACCACATCTTCCACACATCCAGGTATCCCTCACTAACCACATCTTCCACACATCCAGGTATCCCTCACTAACCACATCTTCCACACATCCAGGTATCCCTCACTAACCACATCTTCCACACATCCAGGTATCCCTCACTAACCACATCTTCCACACATCCAGGTATCCCTCACTAACCACATCTTCCACACATCCAGGTATCCCTCACTAACCACATCTTCCACACATCCATGTATCCCTCACTAACCACATCTTCCACACATCCAGGTATCCCTCACTAACCACATCTTCCACACATCCAGGTATCCCTCACTAACCACATCTTCCACACATCCAGGTATCCCTCACTAACCACATCTTCCACACATCCAGGTATCCCTCACTAACCACCTCTTCCACACATCCAGGTATCCCTCACTAACCACATCTTCCCACATCCAGGTATCCCTCACTAACCACATCTTCCACACATCCAGGTATCCCTCACTAACCACCTCTTCCACACATCCAGGTATCCCTCACTAACCACCTCTTCCACACATCCAGGTATCCCTCACTAACCACATCTTCCACACATCCAGGTATCCCTCACTAACCACATCTTCCCCACATCCAGGTATCCCTCACTAACCACATCTTCCACACATCCAGGTATCCCTCACTAACCACCTCTTCCCCACATCCAGGTATCCCTCACTAACCACATCTTCCACACATCCAGGTATCCCTCACTAACCACCTCTTCCCCACATCCAGGTATCCCTCACTAACCACATCTTCCCCACATCCAGGTATCCCTCACTAACCACCTCTTCCCACATCCAGGTATCCCTCACTAACCACATCTTCCACACATCCAGGTATCCCTCACTAACCACCTCTTCCCACATCCAGGTATCCCTCACTAACCACATCTTCCACACATCCAGGTATCCCTCACTAACCACATCTTCCCACACATCCAGGTATCCCTCACTAACCACATCTTCCACACATCCAGGTATCCCTCACTAACCACATCTTCCACACATCCAGGTATCCCTCACTAACCACATCTTCCACACATCCAGGTATCCCTCACTAACCACATCTTCCACACATCCAGGTATCCCTCACTAACCACATCTTCCACACATCCAGGTATCCCTCACTAACCACATCTTCCACACATCCAGGTATCCCTCACTAACCACATCTTCCACACATCCAGGTATCCCTCACTAACCACATCTTCCACACATCCAGGTATCCCTCACTAACCACATCTTCCACACATCCAGGTATCCCTCACTAACCACATCTTCCACACATCCAGGTATCCCTCACTAACCACATCTTCCACACATCCAGGTATCCCTCACTAACCACCTCTTCCACACATCCAGGTATCCCTCACTAACCACATCTTCCACACATCCAGGTATCCCTCACTAACCACATCTTCCACACATCCAGGTATCCCTCACTAACCACATCTTCCACACATCCAGGTATCCCTCACTAACCACATCTTCCACACATCCAGGTATCCCTCACTAACCACATCTTCCACACATCCAGGTATCCCTCACTAACCACATCTTCCACACATCCAGGTATCCCTCACTAACCACATCTTCCACACATCCAGGTATCCCTCACTAACCACATCTTCCACACATCCAGGTATCCCTCACTAACCACATCTTCCACACATCCAGGTATCCCTCACTAACCACATCTTCCACACATCCAGGTATCCCTCACTAACCACATCTTCCACACATCCAGGTATCCCTCACTAACCACATCTTCCACACATCCAGGTATCCCTCACTAACCACATCTTCCACACATCCAGGTATCCCTCACTAACCACATCTTCCACACATCCAGGTATCCCTCACTAACCACATCTTCCACACATCCAGGTATCCCTCACTAACCACATCTTCCACACATCCAGGTATCCCTCACTAACCACATCTTCCACACATCCAGGATCCCCCATAACCACATCTTCCACACATCCAGTATCCCTCACTAACCACATCTTCCACACATCCAGGTATCCCTCACTAACCACATCTTCCACACATCCAGGTATCCCTCACTAACCACATCTTCCACACATCCAGGTATCCCTCACTAACCACATCTTCCACACATCCAGGTATCCCTCACTAACCACATCTTCCACACATCCAGGTATCCCTCACTAACCACATCTTCCACACATCCAGGTATCCCTCACTAACCACATCTTCCACACATCCAGGTATCCCTCACTAACCACATCTTCCACACATCCAGGTATCCCTCACTAACCACATCTTCCACACATCCAGGTATCCCTCACTAACCACATCTTCCACACATCCAGGTATCCCTCACTAACCACATCTTCCACACATCCAGGTATCCCTCACTAACCACATCTTCCACACATCCAGGTATCCCTCACTAACCACATCTTCCACACATCCAGGTATCCCTCACTAACCACATCTTCCACACATCCAGGTATCCCTCACTAACCACATCTTCCACACATCCAGGTATCCCTCACTAACCACATCTTCCACACATCCAGGTATCCCTCACTAACCACATCTTCCACACATCCAGGTATCCCTCACTAACCACCTCTTCCACACATCCAGGTATCCCTCACTAACCACATCTTCCACACATCCAGGTATCCCTCACTAACCACATCTTCCACACATCCAGGTATCCCTCACTAACCACATCTTCCACACATCCAGGTATCCCTCACTAACCACATCTTCCACACATCCAGGTATCCCTCACTAACCACATCTTCCACACATCCAGGTATCCCCTCACTAACCACATCTTCCACACATCCAGGTATCCCCTCACTAACCACATCTTCCACACATCCAGGTATCCCTCACTAACCACATCTTCCACACATCCAGGTATCCCCTCACTAACCACATCTTCCACACATCCAGGTATCCCTCACTAACCACATCTTCCACACATCCAGGTATCCCCTCATTAACCACATCTTCCACACATCCAGGTATCCCTCACTAACCACATCTTCCACACATCCAGGTATCCCCCATTAACCACATCTTCCACACATCCAGGTATCCCTCACTAACCACATCTTCCACACATCCAGGTATCCCCCATTAACCACATCTTCCACACATCCAGGTATCCCTCACTAACCACATCTTCCACACATCCAGGTATCCCCCATTAACCACATCTTCCACACATCCAGGTATCCCCTCACTAACCACATCTTCCACACATCCAGGTATCCCCCATTAACCACATCTTCCACACATCCAGGTATCCCTCACTAACCACATCTTCCACACATCCAGGTATCCCCTCACTAACCACATCTTCCACACATCCAGGTATCCCTCACTAACCACATCTTCCACACATCCAGGTATCCCTCATTAACCACATCTTCCACACATCCAGGTATCCCTCACTAACCACATCTTCCACACATCCAGGTATCCCTCACTAACCACATCTTCCACACATCCAGGTATCCCTCACTAACCACATCTTCCACACATCCAGGTATCCCTCACTAACCACATCTTCCACACATCCAGGTATCCCTCACTAACCACATCTTCCACACATCCAGGTATCCCTCACTAACCACATCTTCCACACATCCAGGTATCCCTCACTAACCACATCTTCCACACATCCAGGTATCCCCTCACTAACCACATCTTCCACACATCCAGGTATCCCCCACTAACCACATCTTCCACACATCCAGGTATCCCCCATTAACCACATCTTCCACACATCCAGGTATCCCTCACTAACCACATCTTCCACACATCCAGGTATCCCTCACTAACCACATCTTCCACACATCCAGGTATCCCTCACTAACCACATCTTCCACACATCCAGGTATCCCTCACTAACCACATCTTCCACACATCCAGGTATCCCTCACTAACCACATCTTCCACACATCCAGGTATCCCTCACTAACCACATCTTCCACACATCCAGGTATCCCTCACTAACCACATCTTCCACACATCCAGGTATCCCTCACTAACCACATCTTCCACACATCCAGGTATCCCTCACTAACCACATCTTCCACACATCCAGGTATCCCTCACTAACCACATCTTCCACACATCCAGGTATCCCTCACTAACCACATCTTCCACACATCCAGGTATCCCTCACTAACCACATCTTCCACACATCCAGGTATCCCTCACTAACCACATCTTCCACACATCCAGGTATCCCTCACTAACCACATCTTCCACACATCCAGGTATCCCTCACTAACCACATCTTCCACACATCCAGGTATCCCTCACTAACCACATCTTCCACACATCCAGGTATCCCTCACTAACCACATCTTCCACACATCCAGGTATCCCTCACTAACCACATCTTCCACACATCCAGGTATCCCTCACTAACCACATCTTCCACACATCCAGGTATCCCTCACTAACCACATCTTCCACACATCCAGGTATCCCTCACTAACCACATCTTCCACACATCCAGGTATCCCTCACTAACCACATCTTCCACACATCCAGGTATCCCTCACTAACCACATCTTCCACACATCCAGGTATCCCTCACTAACCACATCTTCCACACATCCAGGTATCCCTCACTAACCACATCTTCCACACATCCAGGTATCCCTCACTAACCACATCTTCCACACATCCAGGTATCCCTCACTAACCACATCTTCCACACATCCAGGTATCCCTCACTAACCACATCTTCCACACATCCAGGTATCCCTCACTAACCACATCTTCCACACATCCAGGTATCCCTCACTAACCACATCTTCCACACATCCAGGTATCCCTCACTAACCACATCTTCCACACATCCAGGTATCCCTCACTAACCACATCTTCCACACATCCAGGTATCCCTCACTAACCACATCTTCCACACATCCAGGTATCCCTCACTAACCACATCTTCCACACATCCAGGTATCCCTCACTAACCACATCTTCCACACATCCAGGTATCCCTCACTAACCACATCTTCCACACATCCAGGTATCCCTCACTAACCACATCTTCCACACATCCAGGTATCCCTCACTAACCACATCTTCCACACATCCAGGTATCCCTCACTAACCACATCTTCCACACATCCAGGTATCCCTCACTAACCACATCTACACACACATCCAGGACAAATCTGTTCTTACGTCAACTTTTTATATGAAATACAATCGATGTTTAGGTAACACGTACAATAGTTTAAAAATTCGAAATGTGTTCAATAGAAAAGTATAATATTTTTCGTAACTTATTTTAAAATAAAAATTACTAAAACATGTTAAATTTATGCAAACATATGTAGTACATATATTGGTAAAATTTAGTATAAAACATATAATTTTAAGTAAAATAAAGTATTGTAGTATCATCCATTTATCACTAACTACATTTTACTATTTATTAATTACAATGAAAGAAAACAAAAACAATTGTATATAAATTATCATTCAGTGTCTCTCTGACATGATGTATGCTAAATGCATGCTACATCCACATGGACATAAATAAATGTGTTAAAAAGTTAGCAGCATTCTATAATACAGATTTTGTTTTTTTATATTTGTTTTTCAAACATATCAATATAACGCAAGTATTATTTCCTATATATAGCACTTTATATTCAAGAACATTGTATTAATCCAATTAGATTCGCATTAAAATTGGATTTCCCGTAAAATCCGCACCACAAGGAACCATTACTGACCTATTAGATTTAAAAAATATTTGATAAACCAAGCTCGGAAGATTAATTATTAGATTTAACTTTTTTACAAAGAAAAGTCTGTGAACTTATAATTTACAAATCAATGAGACAATAAATTAGTATTTTTGTGTTGCTTAAATGTTTCTTTGAATGTAACTTAGAACAATATATATCTCTTATATATCTATCTCTATATATATAAGCCGCATTTGTTGTCTGGATGTCTGTCTGTCTGTTCCCTAATAACTCAAGATCCAGACAACCAAATAACGTGAAATTTGGTACACGTACACAAAATTATACCGGAAAGGTTATTAAACAGGTTTCGTTCCATATATATATAAGATACTGGGGCCCGGGGGCCCAAAATGTAGTTTTTCCCTATATGAGCTATATAAAATAAAAATTATTGAAAATTAAGACGTAAAATAATGACGCAAATTAATAAACATTTTGGTGTCGAAATTAACAAGAAGGCGATTATCGCCATAAAATAATTTTTTTGTTGTTGTTGCTTTGTTGTTGTTGCTTTTGTTGTTGTAGTTGTTGTTTTGTTGTTGTTTTGTTGTTTTTGTTGTTGTTGTTTTGTTTTTCTTGTTTTGTTGCTGTTGCTGTTTCTGTTGTTGGTTTTGTCGTTGTTGCTGTTGTTGTTGCTGTTGTTGTTTTGTAGTTGTTGTTTTGTTGTTGTTGCTTTGTTGTTGTTGTAGTTGTTGTTGTTTTGTTTTTTGTTTTTGTTGTTTTGTTGCTGTTGTTGTTTTTGTTGTTGTTGCTGTTGTTGTTAAACCTGGGCGAAGCCGGGTACTTGCCCCTAGTATACATATAAGACGCATTTATTGTCTGTCTGTCTGTCTGTCTGTTCCCTAATAACTCAAGATCCAGACAACCAAATAACGTGAAATTTGGTACACGTACACAAAATTATACCGGAAAGGTTATTGAACAGGTTTCGTTCCATATATATAAGATACTGGGGGCCGGGGGCCCAAAATGTAGTTTTTCCTTATATGAGCTATATAAAATAAAAATTATTGAAAATTATGACGTAAAATAATGACGCAAAATAATAAACATTTTGGTGTCGAGATTAACAAGAAGGCGAATATCGCCATAAAATAATTGTTTTGTTGTTGTTGCTTTGCTGTTGTTGCTTTTGTTGTTGTATTTGTTGTTTGTTGTTTTGCTTTGTTTTGTTGCTTTGTTGTTGTTGCTTTGTTGTTGTTGCTTTGTTGTTGTTGCTTTGTTGTTGTTGCTGTTGTTGTTGTAGTTGTTGTTTTGTTGTTTTTGTTGTTGTTTTGTTTTTGTTGTTGTTGCAGTTGTTGTTGTTTTTGTTGTTGTTTCTGTTGTTGTTGCTGTTGTTGTTTTTGTGTTGTTTTTGCTGTTGTTGTCCACATCATTTGCCCTGCGACGACAATGTCCTTCATGTTGTTGTTGCTTTGTTGTTGTTGCTGTTGTTGTTTTGTTGTTGTTGCTTTGTTGTTGTTGTTGTTGTAGTTGTTGTTTTGTTGTTGTTTTGTTTTTGTTGTTTTGTTGTGGTTTTTGTTGTTTTTGTTGTTTTTGTTGTTGTGCTGCTGTTGTTAAACCTGGGAAAAGCCGGGTACTTGCCCCTAGTATATATATAATTCGAAGAACAAATTGTATCATTACGTCGTTTTAATATCAAATCATGAAAACAATAAAATGTATGCATTTACTTTAATATGTGCTCTTGTGTAACAATGTAATAAGAGTGCGTCCTGTCGGAACTATAAGTTCGTCATTAAGCCAATCTATTTTATCAATTTGGCATGTCACTTGACTTCGCTCCCAGTAAAAAGGGATACAGTGTAAATGAAATGTTAAACCTAATTTCATCTTACATCACTAAATTATTGCTAATGTAATTTAAGATTAAGAATACTGTAACTAGCTTGTACCTGTTCTTTAAATATAACTAAATACTAAATATTAATTTTATAACAATTTTTTTTTAAAAACAAATAAAACCTAACAAAAATGCATGTGACGAAACACTCCATTCTCACCAACACGTACAGTTTTTTGTTGTTGTTTTTGTTTTTGTTGCTGCTGTTGTTAAACCTGGGAAAAGCCGGGTACTTGCCCCTAGTATATATATAATTCGAAGAACAAATTGTATCATTACGTCGTTTTAATATCAAATCATGAAAACAATAAAATGTATGCATTTACTTTAATATGTGCTCTTGTGTAACAATGTAATAAGAGTACGTCCTGTCGGAACTATAAGTTCGTCATTAAGCCAATCTATTTTATCAATTTGGCATGTCACTTGACTTCGCTCCCAGTAAAAAGGGATACAGTGTAAATGAAATGTTAAACCTAATTTCATCTTACATCACTAAATTATTGCTAATGTAATTTAAGATTAAGAATACTGTAACTAGCTTGTACCTGTTCTTTAAATATAACTAAATACTAAATATTAATTTTATAACAATTTTTTTTTAAACAAATAAAACCTAACAAAATGCATGTGACGAAACACTCCATTCTCACCAACACGTACAGTTTTTTGTTGTTGTTTTTTTGGTTTAGTACGAACAAGTGGTACATTAGTTACTTAGAAATAGGAGAATTAATGAAACAGACATTTTTAACAACATAAATTATTACATACAGCATAGCTCTTTGAGCGATGTATGGGTTGTTTCTAGGGCTGTCAATTTTGTTGAAAAAAGCTGCCCCGGTACCCGTGACAATATCGAACGGGTACCCGGGTTACCCGTTCTAAACGTCGTATAATTTTCCCCGTCATGACCGCTATACAATGGAACCTAGCCACCATCCATGCACCTCATTTCACACAGTAGTAGTAGCCAACGGCTTGCTTCCAGTAACATACTATTACTAATGCACTACAATTAACTACAATGCACTAAAAATGTTATTCAATTCCTGCTGTAAATGCATTCGTCATACTCATAAACTAAAACTAGAGTAAACTGAACATGCAAACAAAATGTCAACAGAATGACGTAACTTTCAATGTCATACCTTGAATGTTAATATCCACTTGGCGTCGGTAGTCAATGCTAAGGGCGATGATGTATGCTATACTGCGGTAAATTTCAAGTGATCGTGCTTTGGTCAGTGGTACTGCTTTTGTTGACACCAACAAGTTTCTGATATTGGTGGGTCAGCGGTTTTTTATCACTATCAATTTCATGAATAGCGTTCAGATGGCGTTTTATCGCACTGGGTTGCCACCCTTCGCAGACACAATTTCATTACAATGTTGCATTTTGCAGTGTCACTGTCAACTCGCTTGGCAATATTCCACACGGCCGACGTCTTACCCATCTTATTAACCATAAAAGCTGACAACTTTAGGTGTATATCAATTTTTGGGCTAGGCAAACACGTGTTAATGAACCCAAGAAACACACGCGAATGCAAGAGTGTGGGTTATAGCAGTGCTTCTCAAAGTGGTGGTCCGCGGAAGTTATTAAGAAAGGAGAGAGAAATATAATTATAATCCTCCAATTGCTACCAATAATACTGACCCTATAGAATTGGTCATTTTTGACAATAAGCTATAATAAATGAAAGAAATAAAAGGAAATAAAATACATTTCGCTTCCATGTAAGTACAGGGAAAATAGTGCACAGGTTCCTGGTGCAATGGAAAAAATTCCCGCCGGTCCGCCATGCTAAAAAGTTTGAGAAGCTCTGGGTTATTGGATTGAAGAGAGAAATGGGGGGGAGGGTAAAAAAACGACATTAGATAGTATCAATCGGTCTCCCACTGTCGGCTATTTCAAAGCAAAGTTAGTTTCAAAGCAAGGGTGTTTTTATGAGAAAAAAAAACCAGACACGGCATCTTTCATCTCTATGCAGTCCATCCTCACAGCTGGCGTCTTACCCATCCTACACTGTTAGTAACTATTTAATTTATTAAATTTAAATACTGACGACCTTGTACTCATTATCAACATCTGTTTTTCTAGGTCAGCACCTGTTAATGAACACAAGAAGTAGAAGCTAATAAAGAATGTGGGTTATAGGAGTGAAGGGAGGAGAGGGGGGAGGGTTAGATAAACCTTATTAGCAAGTATCAATCGGCGTATTTCAAAGCAAAATTAGTGAAAGCAGGGGTGTTTTTTTTATTACCAAACAGCGTCTTTCATCTCTAAGCAGTCCATCCTTTTTTGGCAGAGGACTTTTGTTGTCTTTATATTATTCTTTTAAAGAACCATAACTTTTTTGTGTTGTGCGGTTTCTGTTTCACGTTGAGAGAAAAAAGATTTAACAAATACATTGTAGTTTGTAGTGACCGTTTACAGATATTTCCCCTTAGATGTACTTCTAAGCATATTTTGGAAACAAAATTTTCATTTGATAAATTGTTTCGCGAGCCACAATGTAAACACAAAAAAGCCGCATGGGAGCCGAAGTTTGGCCTACGGTTAATGTAGCCTATAGACCTTCAAGCCACATTTTCACGGGTACCCGAGTGGAATTTTATTACCCGGGTAATCACACGGCAACGGGTACCCGGGTCCTGGGTACCCGTTGACAGTACTAGTTGTTTCTATAAAAAATAAGTTGTCAGTTCTTTCTATTTTATTACAATTTGATGTATGCTTATGACTCAGCCAATAATGGGCTTAGAAAGTCTGCAAAAGAGACACGGCAATAAGAACATGTAGAATAGCAGTCAGGAGAACTTGAAAAGTATTAGAGAAGAATCTAATATAATTTAGCTATATTAATTATGATGAAATCAGGAAGAAGTAAAGACATTCTGTCAACTTAAAGACGTTGTACATTACAGCTCGAAAAGATAATTGTATTTGATTTATAACATTTGTAGTAATTTTCTTTTTAAAATTGAAACAGTTTTTTTTTAATTTTAAAATATCGTTATTGTGCTCATATTTATGTATACAATTTACTATAAAGATTTTATTACATAACTATTTGTAAACTAAGACTTTACGGAATTATTTGCTATCTATAATGGGGCAGTCAAGGCTTTCTGATCTTTCAATGTTATCCATTTAGAGTGATTCGGCACAAGAAATAGATTTCAATGAGGTAATTAACAAGTTTTCAGTTTTAAAGGCAAGAAAAGCTAAATTCTGATTTTTTAATATATATTTAATGCCATTGTATTTTGAATTATTACATATTATTCTGATAGTTGCTGATTTTTCAAACCCAAAACAGAACGGTTACAACCTTAAATCATTTGAAGTTGTACTGTAATGGTTGGTAATATAATCTAATTTAGAAATGTAATGTAATTGTTGTGAATTTTAATGGAACGCAATGTAGATGCAAGTTTGTGAAATTTGAAAATATTACATTTATTTCACCGTATTACTTAAAATTAATAATTTTATTTTAAAATAAAAATGTTAAATTAACATTTTTTCTACTTAGTTATTCGTTTTTTAATGTTACAGTTTTTTTACCTATCGACATTAAATTCAACTTTTCTCCTAATGCCTTTGTAACAAACATTTGATCTATATTTTCAAACGTTACTAACGAATCTGTGTGTTCCCGGTATTTGGCAAACTCGAGGAGATTTATGGGGCAATTCATGGTGACACCAAGAGCTACCACCCCGGGTGACACCAACCCTGGTGACGCCTCTGTGAAGAGGGGATTTTTAAAAAGTCTCTTGTCGTTCGACTGCAGTAATTTTAGCAGCAATTTGTAGATAGCAATTGTTTTGTTTTCTTTCATAATTATTAATTTTAAATGAGTTTTAATGTAATCTAGAATGATAGTTAATGGGGTTTTCCGCTTTGTGAATGCTAATGTTAGATTGTTGCGTGGTGCGCATTATATTGACACATTCTTGTGTTATGTAGAGTGAAGGGATATGACGTCATTTTTTTAAATTTACTTTCAGAATTGATGATTTGAAATGACTTTTAATGTAATCTAGAATGATTTCCCTTGAAAAAAAAACAATCGGAAATTCTTTGTTGGAAATTGCGTTTAAATACTCTTTCGAGTTTTTATTACTTGTTTTAATTTGGAGTTACCTTGATAGCGTGATAACACAGACGCGCTTTGGCACAATATTTATAAGATATGCATTAAAATTGGATTTCCTGTAAACTTCGCACCACAAAGAACCATTACTGACGTATGACATAAAAACATATTTGAAAAACCAAGCTCGCATATCACGATGCGATATATCTATTTTTACAAATGAAATATCTGTGAGCTTACAATTCAATGAGACTAACTATTATGTTTTTGTGTTTCTTAAATGTTGTTTTGAATGTAACTAAAAATATATGACATATCAATTTCGAAGAACCAATTGTATCATTAAATTGTTTTAATATCAAATCATAAAAAACTGTGAAATGTAAAAATTACATTCATACATATGCTTGCGTAACAATTTACATACAATCAGAAAGTGCATGTTCACAATATCGGAAAGCCTATCTTTTTTATCAAAGTGGCATGCCACTTTACCTCGCTCCCTATAATAAGGGATACAATGTGAACGAATTTGTTAAACCTTAGTTCAACTTATATTACTGGTTATTGCTAGGTAACTTAAGATCTAGAATATTATAATAAAATCAACATCTCCTTGTGCTGTAAATATATTGTAAAACATTTTAGTCAAGAGTTTAACGACACTTAGTTATGTTATTAAAATTATTTGCAGCAAAATTTTCTAACTAATGTCGGTCTGAACATACATCTTGACATAGTCAACATACCATAGATGTCACTAAAAGGGCAAGGGCGCAGGAGGTGCGGACAGCACGGGGTGATACTATCAAAAGCGGTTCTAAATAAAACATTAATTTCTGTATGTTCCCTATATATGGCACTGACAAACTCGGATTACGTCTATGGGGTAAATAATGAGGGGTGACACTATGAGCTACAAAACTGGGTGACACCAACCATAGTGACGCCTCTGCTCTTCTGTCCATTTCTTGTTGACATCGTTTGAGTGTGTTAATATTTCCCCTATGCTAGAATACTAACAATAAATAAAATCAAACATCGTAATTTAAAAAAAAATAGAAATTAAGCATCAACTAAAAGTGTTAAAATAATTTTATATGTATAAAAAAATCTTTCAGGAATTGTAAACTTGAAAAGTAATCAAGCGTTTGTTTTAAGTCATTAGATCTTAATTAAAATAAAGAATCAATAAACACATACAAATTTGTGTTCTTCCCGCCTTGAATTTGGGACTTGTCATGAGTTTCCTGGTCAAATAGAAAACCAACTCACTATCAATATTTAAAACAGTATTAACATGCAAAACTAGACAAAAATCATGGTTGAGCGTAGGACACAATAATCCTCCTCATAGATGGATAATCTGTAACAGTAGTTATAACTATAACAAGTAAAGAGTGTAAGAAAATAAAGATCAATAACTTTACAACATTACAAAGAAAATTTACACATTTTATGTTTTTATTTGTTTATAAAATAAACTTGGGGACTAAAATTTCAAAAAAACCAAACAAATAATAAAATGTTGACTTTAAATAGTTCAATAAAAACAAGGTTACATAAGAATTTGAGAAAATAAACAAAATAAAATAATTTTTAAGCATTCGGGGCCCCAACGGTAACTTGAAATGTTGACAGCAAACCCAGAGAAGTAAAATAATAGTGAAGGGGAAGGGTTTTTTAAAAAGGAAGGAAAAGAATAGTGAAGGGAAGGGCATTTTTTTTAAAGAATGAAATAAATAGTGGAGTTAAAGGGTTTTAAAAATTAAGGAAAAGAATAATGAAGAGAATGATTTTTTAAGCATGAAGGAAACGAGTAGTAAAGCGGGCGCTGTTTTTAAAAGGAAGGAAACAATTATAAAAGGGAATATGTTTTAACAAAGAAGGACAAGAATAGTGAAGGGTAGGGTTTTTTAAAGGGTTTTTTTAAAGAAAGGAACAGATAAACACTATTTTTTTATTTAGTTTTCATTGACAGCCGTTGAAGTCAGACTGTTAGCTTAACTGACTCTGCAATACCATATTGTTGAAAATCAAAGGCTTGTACACACGAATCAATGCGCTGTTGTTTGGTAAGGGCACAATTTGTTACCTACTAGAACGTTTAATCCAAAATGCGAGGTAACTCCCGATTTTAAAAAAAAACAAACAACATCCGTTATTCTGTTAATGAGATTTAGAAATGGTTCGTGTTTGGTCGATCAAGTTTCGATGCGATTAGATCTACAAGTAATTTTTTTTATTACTGCAACTGAAGTTTGTGACGTACGCTTAGTTTAGCGTTGGTTTTTCTTTTATACGCCACGAGGTCTCATTTTTGTATGTTTATAAAAATAACATTTGTAAAAATCGGACTTCAACCCCTCCCCACTCTCCACAATAGATTTTGTTTTGAGACAGTCATGTTTTAATGCGTCCTAGACTAAATTTGAAAAAAAAAGAAAACTTTGAATTTAATTTCGAACTGGAAGAGATGATGACTTGACAATAATAAAAACTTTTATTTGAATTCCTGAACCGTGTATATTAAATTGTAAATACGATTAACTGTTGATAATTTAATTTTTGCTTTTATCTTGTGATAAACTTTACTTCAAAGGTTGTATGAGACAGTCATTCGTGCAATGATATATGGTCGTAATCATGAACCAGAGCTGTATGAGACAGTCATTCGTGCAATGATATATGGTCGTAATCATGAACCAGAGTTGTATGAGACAGTCATTCGTGCAATGATATATGGTCGTAATCATGAACCAGAGTTGTATGAGACAGTCATTCGTGCAATGATATATGGTCGTAATCATGAACCAGAGTTGTATGAGACAGTCATTCGTGCAATGATATATGGTCGTAATCATGAACCAGAGTTGTATGAGACAGTCATTCATGCAATGATATATGGTCTTAATTAGAACCAGAGATGTATGAGACAGTCATTCGTGCAATGATACTGTGCTTAAAATTATGGAGGAAAAATTCTTGGCTACACCGCCGCTGTGTAAACATTAAGGGAAATAACCGTAATGTCTTAGGGTAACAACATATGATCTGGTCAGTGGGGCCCTTAATATCGTATATTTTTTTTTATAGTTTTGTAAGGTTTTAAACTAATATTTTCTTTATCCGTTTGGAATTTTTTACACATGTTCGCAAAATGTCTATGGCAGAATTGTTGTTAAAAAGTACAACTCATTGGTTTCTTTGAATTGATTCCTTTATAATAATATTGTTGCAACGCTCGACGGGTCCGTTATTAGTAAAAATAAAAAAAATAATTACATATGTTTTATATATATATATATTTTTGTGATGAGAAAACCTCCAGCCATGGGCTGAGCGCTACATAAATTTACATGACATAATAATGATATAATCATAATAATAGCAAAAGCACAGTGAATTACACACGGCACAAAGTGGTACTGCAGCAAAGAAGTTTAAAGTATTCACAAATATGGCTAGGGAATATGTCGATAAACATCGTGATAAACTTGATCTTTACAAACCATCAAAAGATCATTCTGGACATTCACCTGCAGCACTAAATAGTGCGCACCAATTGTGACAGCACCAATAATACTGCACAATGCGTTTAAAATAAAATATGTGACTTTAAATTAAGACGCCTCAGTTGTCTAGGACATGTAAAAAGAATGGGCCCTGGTCACATCCCCGAGATTCTCCTATATTGAGACATAGGTAACGCGGAAGGCAGGTCGTTCATGTCTGTGATTTAAGGATAACTGCCAAGGTACGTGTTAGTTTAAAATAATGCTTAAATTTATTGTTTTCATTGCACAATTTGTTTGTGTATTTTGTATTTTATTTAAAAGCTTTATCACAATCCCATTCTATATGATACATGATAGCAGCCAGAATACGCCCGAGCGACTGGGATTGTAAGACCGAAGATCGCTCTACGTGGTTCACAGTGGTCAAAGAAGGCGTCAGAATTGCCGAGGAGCGAAGGATAAAGAAGGCTACAGACAGAAACGCTAGATGAAAGGCCAAAGCTTTGGGAAGCACAGAACTTCTGTGAAAAAGATGTGGTAAAGACTGTCACTCAATGATAGATATGCACAGCGACAGGAGGAAATGCAACCAACCCAAACGGTGATACACCATCGTCTTGTGAGACGTTCTTTTTTCACAAATTTATATAAGCTCAAACAATTAAGACACGTTGCATATTTTATGGCGAGAAACACGCTTTATTAATCTCCACACAAAAATGTTTATGACTTTAAGTCTAAATTTTAAATTCTTCTTATATTTTTTTTTAATTTTAAGAGCTACCACGCATAGCAAACACACACAGACAAGCTTACGTGCATAAGATATGCATTAAAATTGGAATTCCCGTAAACTCCGCTCCACAAAGAACTATTACTGACGTATTATATAAAAAAGAATTATTTGATAAACCAAGAGGGGAATATTAATGATTCGATCAATCTATTTTTACAAAAGAAATGTTTGCAAACTTTTACAATTCAATACGACTAATTAGTATTTATTTTAGGTTGCTTAAATATTTCGTTTAATTTATCTTAGAATAATATGTGTACATATAAAATACAAAGAACTAATTTGTATAATTCAATCGTATTAAATGAAATCACGAAAACGATGAAATGTATACATCTATATGAATACATTTATTTTTGTAACAATTTATGGGAACTGTCCATTTTGTTCATTTTTACTTATTACATATTTTATTTAAGTGGCATGCCACTTTACCTCGCTCCCTATAATAAGGGATAAAATGTAAATAAATTGTTCAATCCTAGTTAAACTTATATTTACTAGTTATCGCTGAAGTAATTTAAGATGTAGACTAGAATAATAAACATTTCCTTAGTTGTACATATGACTACATGCTAAATATCAATGTTATCACTATTTCAAAATGTCATAAAACAAATAAAATATAAAAAATACAACAATACATGTGATGTAATTTTATTTAATAAAATACATAGGAATTGAACTGAAAGAAGCTTTCTGAAATTCTTAAATGAGAATATTCGTCTGCTCTTGTCATAGTATTGTGGGTATCAAAAAATGTTTAACAGAATTTTAATGAAACAAAACATTGCAATTGCTATGTATTCGTGTAAGACTTTTAACCACTAATCAAGTCCCTTTGTAAAGTCCGACAGCTGGGTTTACAATTCTTTTCATAATAACGGGATAGTTGTTTTTATTTTCTTCATTTTTTATTTATGACAGGGTAGTATAAATTAAATCAAGGACATATATTTTCTAACGAAATAATGTGGTTCTTCTTTGTCAATTTACTGCAGTATTGAGATAAAGTTTGGCATCACAATGATTAGGAACAGCCATATAGTCGTACAACTGAACCTACACATGGAGGAAAAATAGCAGCCCCGAGCCGGTTCTCCCGGAAAGACCCCTCCCATCACCCGTTCCATTCCCCAAAGGGAACGTAACACCTGGGATACCACCCCCCTCCCCCGGAGCGGTTGCTTCTGAAGCGAGGCCTGGGTGTCCGGTCTAAAATACCTCCAACTAAGGCGTTACCCAAACTGGAGTGGGCGGGGATCATCAATGGCCTATCTAAGGCGTTACCCAAACTGGAGTGGGCGGGGATCATCAATGGCCTATCTAAGGCGTTACCCAAACTGGAGTGGGCGGGGATCATCAATGGCCTATCTAAGGCGTTACCCAAACTGGAGTGGGCGGGGATCATCAATGGCCTATCTAAGGCGTTACCCAAACTGGAGTGGGCGGGGATCATCAATGGCCTATCTAAGGCGTTACCCAAACTGGAGTGGGCGGGGATCATCAATGGCCTATCTAAGGCGTTACCCAAACTGGAGTGGGCGGGGATCATCAATGGCCTATCTAAGGCGTTACCCAAACTGGAGTGGGCGGGGATCATCAATGGCCTATCTAAGGCGTTACCCAAACTGGAGTGGGCGGGGATCATCAATGGCCTATCTAAGGCGTTACCCAAACTGGAGTGGGCGGGGATCATCAATGGCCTATCTAAGGCGTTACCCAAACTGGAGTGGGCGGGGATCATCAATGGCCTATCTAAGGCGTTACCCAAACTGGAGTGGGCGGGGATCATCAATGGCCTATCTAAGGCGTTACCCAAACTGGAGTGGGCGGGGATCATCAATGGCCTATCTAAGGCGTTACCCAAACTGGAGTGGGCGGGGATCATCAATGGCCTATCTAAGGCGTTACCCAAACTGGAGTGGGCGGGGATCATCAATGGCCTATCTAAGGCGTTACCCAAACTGGAGTGGGCGGGGATCATCAATGGCCTATCTAAGGCGTTACCCAAACTGGAGTGGGCGGGGATCATCAATGGCCTATCTAAGGCGTTACCCAAACTGGAGTGGGCGGGGATCATCAATGGCCTATCTAAGGCGTTACCCAAACTGGAGTGGGCGGGGATCATCAATGGCCTATCTAAGGCGTTACCCAAACTGGAGTGGGCGGGGATCATCAATGGCCTATCTAAGGCGTTACCCAAACTGGAGTGGGCGGGGATCATCAATGGCCTATCTAAGGCGTTACCCAAACTGGAGTGGGCGGGGATCATCAATGGCCTATCTAAGGCGTTACCCAAACTGGAGTGGGCGGGGATCATCAATGGCCTATCTAAGGCGTTACCCAAACTGGAGTGGGCGGGGATCATCAATGGCCTATCTAAGGCGTTACCCAAACTGGAGTGGGCGGGGATCATCAATGGCCTATCTAAGGCGTTACCCAAACTGGAGTGGGCGGGGATCATCAATGGCCTATCTAAGGCGTTACCCAAACTGGAGTGGGCGGGGATCATCAATGGCCTATCTAAGGCGTTACCCAAACTGGAGTGGGCGGGGATCATCAATGGCCTATCTAAGGCGTTACCCAAACTGGAGTGGGCGGGGATCATCAATGGCCTATCTAAGGCGTTACCCAAACTGGAGTGGGCGGGGATCATCAATGGCCTATCTAAGGCGTTACCCAAACTGGAGTGGGCGGGGATCATCAATGGCCTATCTAAGGCGTTACCCAAACTGGAGTGGGCGGGGATCATCAATGGCCTATCTAAGGCGTTACCCAAACTGGAGTGGGCGGGGATCATCAATGGCCTATCTAAGGCGTTACCCAAACTGGAGT
>CALYLW010002704.1:23-33512 GCA_944989445.1 Ampullaceana balthica | reverse complement strand
CTTATTACCCGTACAAATCAATGGTAATGGGTTTGGGGGCATAAATAACTTCAGTGAAGCCATTTATCGTGTGGTTTCGTGACAACTAAGTTTTTCTTTGTGTTTTTATTTCAAATTAAGAGGAAAATATTTAAAAAAACGTAAAAAACCAAGTTTTTCACTATAATTCCTTTATGTACGAGACGTAACTAAAAGAATGTTCATTATAATACGCAGCGCCAGACCATCCAGAAATACAAAATTGCAGTTGTGTCGTAAAACATGTTTAATATAATGCGCACCGATCAGGAATATGTTTATAAAAAGAGTTGTCAATAAAATACGCACCTTATTGCGCGACAGAAAGGTTGTTCAATATGATACGCACCGCGACGCTCTATCTCAAAAAATAGCATGATACATAGGAATAAATAAAATAATCTAAAAAATCAATAATTTAATTACGGTACATGCGATCGATCTGAAATTTTGATACATTGTTTTTATCATCGGTACGAAACTGCCTGCAAAATTTCAGCTCGCTAGCTTACGAGCAAGTGGGTTAAAAATCGATCAAACAGTTTTGGCGACAAGGGCGGGCGGTCGGGCGGACGGCCGCAGACACCACGAGTTAATATAAAGGATTTAAAAATGCTGTTACCTTGCATTGAAAGATAAATTTCAGCCAGTGGACATTCTCTTTTCCCCTCCGCATTTTCCGACTGTATATAAACAAAGGGATGTGTGCGATTGGGCAGAAGGGTCAAGTTATACGTCATCACACCAGTCCGTGATTGCGGTACACGGTCCACAACAACTGTATCACGTTGCCCGGATGAAGCGGTGGTTGGATATGGCGTTGCCAGACCTATTACAAACGTCTGGTTCAATCCTCCGTCAAATCCAGGCACCCAGGTGAGAATGTTTCGGTTTTCTGACAGTACTTTTAGATTTAAGTTATATGGACACAATGGAGGACCTGGGAACATACAAATTACTTTAAATAATAGGGCTTTGGAGTAAATAAGTTGCGGCATTTTCTTTGTTTTTAGACAATGGCTAACCCTTCAAATTTACAGCATTTGAGGTGAATGAAAAAAATTAAACATTTTAACTGTACAAGAACTTTGCCTGCTGTAGTATTTCATAATATCAACATCGATTCTATTATTTTGTTTACCTTTTGCAAAAAGGACAAAGTTCAAAATCGAGAAACTAATTGGGCCATGAGGTGGAAGACTGAGCCGCAATGAATACACTCCAAGGTCACCAACTGTCAAGTTGAACATTGTTATATTCATTATGCGATGGTGTGTCTCCTTCCCAGTAACATTGAATGTTACATTATACTGACTTTTATCAACCTCTACAGTACTGTTACCTGAGAATTGAGAGCATTTTCAATTTGTAACAAAACAGAGATTATTATGTGTTCTTAATCAATTAGCTTACGCGAAACTTAAAATATTGGTGAGACTGCAATCGGGCTTTCAGACAAAATATGCTATTTAAACAGTACATATGTCGGTATAAAAGGACGTCACAAAACAACGCTGACATCACGTCTTGTTAGGCCTACATGTATCATGTTTAAATAACTTTTTTTCTAAAAGCCTGATTGCCATCTCACCAGTGGCGTAGCTGGGGGGGGGGCGGTGGGGGCGGTCCACCCCGGGCGGCACTCATTTAGGGGCGGCATTTGTGGGCATTTGAAAAGTACAACCATTTCCGACAACCACCCTCGTTCTTTTGAAAGGGGAAAACCAAGGTGAAACAAAAATATTCGTAATTTCGAGTCTTAATTAGCGGATTCGCACAACATTTGTTTGATTACATAGTGGATATTGTAACTAACGCAAAACCATTCAAAAATTTTTAATCGCTCAAAAAAAGTATCCATTTGTTTGGAAAACTAAGCGGTATAAGTCAAAGATGACGCTTTTATAAGAAAACTACCCAAAACACATCACCGCTGGGCCGAATACTGTGAGCTATTAATATCGCCACGACAGTTTTTACGTGGAATTTCGACATTCGCAGAATGATGCGCAAAAACGTACCTACAAGGCATGATGGTTCAAATACATGTATTGTGTTTAACTTGCAAGTAGTAATTTATATTACTGTTTGAGTATTCAGTAAATTATTGTAAGGTAAGTTATTAAAAATTAAATTTATTTTGTTTTTATTGCATTAAAGCACAAATAATTTGTGTTTTTCATTAAAATACGGTTATTCATTAAGCATGTTACGCCTATCCAGTTAAAGTAATAGTAATGTGTCAATGATTTGAATTCGCCTATTTTATAGAAAATTATTAAGATTTATGAATATGTAAATATTCAAATTTCTCTGTTAATAAACACCACAATAGGCATACTAATTTCGAAAAAGACATACTTTAAACTTTCAAGCGTCTTGGAAAAATTGATATCTGAAGAAGTAACTAGGAAAACGAGATCAGATGCTGGAATTTTACTCAATTCAAAGCAATCTTTTTCTCTTCTGTTATCTCAATTTATGGGAACCCGTCATTTTTTAAACTAATGCAAAGCCATTGCATGGAACAAAGAGATGTGCTAATACAAAATGCTATTATATGAGCCAAACAATTTATGAAGAGATGGAGATATCAACTGAACGCCTAGTTAGAAGGAGAAAAAATATGAGTAGGGAAAATTCAGAAGACGTGGTTCTATCTTTAGAACAAAAATTAAAACGAGAAATGTTTTTATCCATGGAAGGAATTATAAAAGAAAAGAAAATAACGCTTTGATGAGTTGAATGTCATTGCAAGAAAATATTCGTATATAATACCATGTAACCTACTAAATGAAACATTTGAACATCAAATAAATTACTTTATTGACATTGACAGTTCAAGGTGGAAAGAAAAAGGATCCATGTTTTTATGGCTGTACCTACACTACAAGAAAAGGCATTATGTTAGAAAAACGGGGGAAAAGGCACCCTTGATCTATTAAAATTATTCAACAGTATAGATTGGAAATCTCTGTACCCAACATTGTAATTTTGCTATGAATTTTTCAACTATTGCTATCAGTGTCGCTAATTGTGAAAGGAACTTCTCCAAACTGAAGTAAATAAAAAATTATCTTTGTTCCACAAGGAGCGATTAAAGACAACAAAAAATTGCAATACTGTCCATAGAACAAGATATTACAAATATTTTTAATTTTGATAGCATAATACACGATTTTTCTATTATGAAAGTTAGTAAAGTAAATGTATAAATATGTTTACATACTAATGTACAGAGGCGTAACTGGGTTTTTGACGCCTTTGCCTAATTTATTTTTGGCGCCTTTTATTTAAATATAAATTTAATTTAAAAAAAAACTATAACAAACCAAGTTTGTGACTATAAATTCTTTATGTACTAGACGTAACTAAAAGAATGTTCATTATAATACGCAGCGCCAGACCATCCAAAAATACGAAATTGGAGTTGTGTCGTAAAACATGTTTAACATAATGCGCACCGATCAGGAATATGTTTATAAAAAGTGTTGTCAATAAAATACGCACCTTATTGCGCGAAAGAAAGGTTGTTCAAAAGAATACGCACCGCGACATTCTATCTAAAAAATAACATGTTACATAGGAATAAATAAAATAATCTAAAAATTCAATAATTTAATTACCGTACATGCCATCGATCTGAAATTTTGATACATAGTTTTTATCATCGCCACCAAACTGCCTGCTAAATTTCAGCTCGCTAGCTTACAAGGAAGTGGGTTAAAAATCGATCAAAAGATTTGGCTACACGCAATCAAGGGTGCAGACACCACGAGTTAATATAAAGGATTTAAAAATTAGAGATTTAGCGGCGCCCTTTTGAACTGGCGCAGGCCGGTTACCTTGGCAACTGCCCCAATGAAAAAGCCGTTGTTACGCCATACGCCACAGCTAATGTATACAATTTCTTTGTTTGTAAAAAATATCATTTATTTATAAATACAAAATAAAAGAATAGTATTTGGTAATGGTTTTTTTCGGGGTGTAAATTTGGAATATGTTTTGTCTCATGGGGGGCGAATTTGCGACCTCAGTAACTTTCTTATGGCCTTTAAATAAAAATATATCTTATATTTTTATAAATGTGTATTTATAGGTATATAATCTTATTCGGCCTCTATTAATACTGCTTACATAAATATGGCATGCAACGGTAAACATGTTCCCCACCTTTACGTCGTTTCCATTACAATTATTTATTCATGTTTATTAATTTTTAAAAACCATAATATAATCAACTAAGTGGCCGTCCATAAATGAAGCACGCTATTTTTGCCGATATTTCACCCCCACCCCCCTCGTCACACGTCGTCACAAAAACTTAGACCCCTTCTTCAATAAGACGTCACTAAGCTTTGACCCCCCTCCCCAATAAAATCTGTATTTTCTGTTTGAAAATGAGCATGTTTCAAATTAAATTTTTGCCATTTAAGTATGTTTTTGTGTAACGCTGCGTTCGAATATCGTAACACTCGTTTTACATAAACGTTATTAAATAAAGTGTCAGTAATCATATATTTAAGTAGGAATTTATTTAAAGTTGCGCCTTTTGACGTGACGTCACATTTCTTAAACACCCCCCTCCGTTACACATCATCACAAACGTATGTGACTCCCCCCCCCAAGGTGCGTGACGTCATTTATGGACAGCCCCTAAAAAGGGCGGCAAATGGGAGACCGCCCCGGGCGGCAAAAGTTCTATCTACGCCACTGCATCTCAGAGATATTTTATGTATACAATGTTAAAATAACAAATTATGTAAAACATACCGAATCCTCTGAGCACGTGGGTCGTTCTCTAATTACATTTCATGTAATGTATTTAATCTGATGTAGCGTTCAATAAATTGTATAGTTTTACTCCTGAATGTTGCTCTATCAATACACAACTCACGGTGAACTGTCATTTGATATGATTGCCAGATAAACAATAACTTAGTGTCTTATCGCTGTTACCAAATAAGATATTACTAAATAATCAACATTAAAAACACTTTTTAAAAACTAGTCTTATATTAAAAATGCACTAATTTTCTACTTTTTAGTCTACTCATTTTACAGTGAGTGCAAAGCCAGCTTACCTTTTGAGTATAAATCCCTTATATATGAGACATAACTCAAAGTGGTGATTATGTTTAAACGCGACATTTACAGACTGAAACACAATTATCTCCCCTGGTTTTAAAACCGGGCGTAGGGACGGTAAGGGGTGTGAACATACACGGTCCTCGTCAACGCGTGAACTGAGCTCGTGAAAGAATCATAAACAAATGTTCGGATAGTCCACTTAAACTTACAAAGCGAATTAATATAAGACTAGTAAAAATGACTTTAAAAATACTTGAACAATTTTAAGTTTATAATTAATGCAAAGAATGGTAAATTTCCAAAAATATTGATATAACCTCTAAATAGAACAGATTCTATTGGCGTTTGGTAAGCAATCACACATATGCTTATGTTGATGTATTCACCAATGGGAACACCAAATCTGGGCAGCTCATTAGTTGTATTGCAGTGTTGTATTCGACCTTTAAAATTAACAGAGTATTTAACTACAAAAATTTAGCATGAATATAAAAATCCTTTAGTGAGATAAACTAAATAGTTAAGAAAAACAAGATAAAAAGATGTATATAAAAAAAGAATTAAAAAATTGATGAAAGTATTTTTAAGTGTAAGAAAAATGTTTTGGGGAAATTAGAGAAAGTGCAATTGTAAATTAAATTTAATGATAACAAATATTTCTATTTGTCGAGTATAAGTAAAGAGTGTAAGCTATGCTCACGAAATAAAAGGATAGTACCACTGTTCACAATTGTAATGTATCTTAAGGTAAAATAAAATAATTTGGAAAAAATATGAAGAAAAATTTATAGACAATTTAAAAAAAAATGTATTAACTAAAACATTTTGTAGCCTGTTGATAAGTGCATTAGAAATCGCATCATTTCACTTACAGTTTACTTTTAGTTTAGTTTTTTTAATAGATTTGTTTGCATTCAAGATATTCATGGCTGAACACCAGTATTCTCCTGTAACATTGCAGTTTGCGGTAAGTAAATATTTTGTAAAATAGTGAATTTTCTGGGGAGTATAAGAGAAGTAAAATAGCCCTTAACAACTCCTCTATATATTGCGCATGTTGTCATACTCTAACATATAATTAAGCTTAGAAAGAACTTAACATGTTTAGAGTAGCATTTACTAAGCCATTTAAATCTATAATTGTTTGAAGTGTTTTCCTTAGGGTATTGACACTGATTTAACGAGTACTTATGAATCACGTTTACCAGATGTACAAGTGATCGAGAGTACGTACTTTATCATAAGTACTGTAGTGCGATTGATTTAATCTTTTGGCTTCCTTCTTATAGGATAGATAAATCTTAGGTTTAGGATTTCCAGTGACGTTGCACCATAGAGTTAACTGTGAGCCGGGCGTGTACTCATCGGTCGAGGTTTCAGTAAGTGGATGAAACTGAAACGCGTCTATGATTGCCTGAGCTTTTAGAAATAATTAAAAAGTAACGCAGGTGTTGACACGTGATATTTTTTAATTAAAATAAATGTTCGCACCGTACATCCTAAAAATTGTATGAGAATACAAGATCACTAAAATAAAATTAACTGATAATAAAAATAAACTCAACTACAAGCTGTGAAAGAATATTACAAATATTTACCCAAAGGTAAAGGACTCTGATCAACTTGAAATATTGTCAAACTTGAAAAAAACTTTTTTCATCAAGTCTTGTTTTCAAAATTAAAAAAACAATACTCCTAAAGCAGCAACACATTCAACAACCTTATCTTTCAATTGTTTAACAATAGCATGTTGAGTACTACATAGTGCAAACTGCAGTCTTTTCACAGACATTTCAATGAATTTAATTCAAACGCCCATCGACTACTGGATTTGAGCAAAGAAGGGAACCTACGCCCCCAAGAGTCTTTACAAATATAATGCCCCAAGCATGCACAGCACATTTATAACGTATCAATTTAAATATAATTTAAAGATGTATTTTGTTATATACAAGGCTACAAGTATAAAAATGTTTATGCATCTCAATTATTGGTTTAATTTTTTGGAATGTAAATAATATACCATGCATTGGTTAATTTCCGATACTTTCATTGCCAAAAGGTTTCAACATTTACTAAGACACCCAATTACAACGTTTCTGCCAAAAATGGCATTTCAAAACATAGAAAATTAAGATATCATAAATAAAATCAGTAATAGCTGTGTATTTTTGATGTTGGAAAAAATAACATTGATAGTCATCGCGAAACTTGATTCTAGTGGCCGCCTCCTTAAAAAAAACCTAAGCAAAGACAAAAAAGTAATAAAAAAACATACTTGAATTATAAAATATGCATACTTAAAATTTGTTTGACTTACTTTCTACATCAAGGAAAAAACGAGATGTTAAATTATACTTTTCTGTTACATGTTGGGCGGAACATGTACATTCACTTCCATGCATGTCTTTATTTACATTAATAGTGATGTTGGAAGATTGTCCATTCTGTGTATTTTCCCTTCCATTGCAGAAAATTTTAGTCTTCATCACGATAGGTTTTCCTCCATTCACCAGACATTTTACAGTGATATTATCATTGTCTTGTACAATCAGCTCTTTATCAATATCAGTTCCATTTAACATATTGAATCTTGGTGGCGTATTTGGGGGCTCTAATTTTTTAATATGTCAAAATATATAAAACAAAAATTTATAGGAAACACAAATGAAATTTGAATTTTTTAAGTTGTGAATGGAAATAGGTGTAACAGGCCACAGTAAATCCCAAAATGTTTACAAGCGTTTGAAAATCTAACCATGCTTAAATTATTGAAAAAAATTAATTCATGTAATGCTTGCTTTGGTAAATTAAAGAAAAATAGTGCTTATTCCATTTATACTTGTATTGACTCAGTTTGACTGTAACTCTAGATCCTTGACCAAGGACTCCTGCCTGAAAGTCAGTGTGGATTCCGAAAAGAGCGAGGAACCATCGACATGGTGTTCGCTGCCAGGCAGCTGCTGGAGAAATGTCAGGAGCAGAACTCTGATCTGTTCTCCACCTATGTCGACCTGACCAAGGCCTTTGACACTGTTGGCAGAGAGGGTCTGTGGAAGATCATGGCCAAGTACGGTTGCCCAAGGAAATTCATCGTCTTGGTGCAACAATTCCATGAAGGCATGCAGGCCAGAGTCCAGGACAGCGGGGAGTTTTCTGATCCTTTCCCAGTCACAAACGGAGTCAAGCAGGGCTGCGTCCTGGCACCAACACTGTTTAGCCTCATGTTTTCCGCCATGCTGACAGAGGCCTTCAGAGACGAGGATGTTGGTGTCAACCTGAAATACCGCACAGATGGCAAGCTGTTAAACCTTCGGAGGCTCCAGGCAAAAACCAAGGTTATGACAGACATAATCAGAGACCTGCTGTTCGCTGATGACTGTGCCCTCAACGCTGTCTCAGAAGCCGACATGCAACGCAGTGTAAACCTGTTCTCCAGTGCCTGCACAAACTTTGGTCTGTCAATCAACACCAAGAAGACTGAGGTCCTCCATCAGCCTGCGCCTGGAAGACCATACGTAGAGCCCAACATCACTGTCAACGGCCAGAGACTCAATACAGTGCACCGGTTCACATACCTAGGCAGCACACTGTCTCAAAATGTCACCATCGATGACGAAGTGAACGTCAGAATTGCCAGAGCCAGCTCCACTTTTGGCAGGTTGTACCCTAATGTCTGGAACAGAAGAGGCATTACCATCCAGACCAAGCTGAAAGTGTACAGGGCAGTGGTGCTCCCCACACTGCTTTATGCTTGTGAAACTTGGACTGTTTATCAGCGCCATGCAAGAAAGCTGAACCACTTTCATATAACAAGCCTCAGGAAGATTCTCGGCATAAAGTGGCAGAACAAAATTCCAGACACAGTGGTACTGACCAAGGCAGGTCTCCCCAGCATCTTCACCCTCATGATGCAGTCCCAGCTTCGCTGGGCAGGGCACGTTGTCCGAATGCCAGACGAGAGACTGCCAAAGAGAATCTTTTATGGTGAGCTCCAGTATGGCCAGCGGTCCCACGGTGGGCAAAAGAAACGCTTCAAAGACACACTGAAAGCCTCAATGAAAGCGTTTGCCATAAATCCAGACACGTGGGAACGAGCTGCAATGGACCGATCCACCTGGCGCTCTTCCATCCACGAAGGTGCCAGGTCATGTGAGGCAAACCGGATTACCGCCGCAGAAAAGAAGAGGCAAGCCCGAAAGGCCCATGCTGTCAACCCTCCAGGAGATGTCGCACTCGCCCCCTGTCCCTTCTGTTCCCGAACCTTTCGTGCAAGGATCGGCCTAATCAGCCATCTGCGCACGCACAGAAAACCCTCGGATGACTAGAGTGGTCCTCGTCGTATCGACGGACGAACGAACAACTCTAGATCTAATATTCGCGAAATAATAATATTACTATTTCATGAAAATAATTGCTGAATCCAACAACATTTCCACACATTTTTAGCGAGTTCCATTGTTTCAGATGAGTGTAACCCAAAGCTAAGCTTCGTAGATCTAAGCTTTGGTACAACGAGAGGGTTTCTTTTTGAAATCAAATGTGATGCTCCTGTTAGACATCGTAATATACAGTAGTTTATTATTATTATTATTTTACTTTAAATAAAGAAACAAACTTTCCTACATGAGAAAAGAGTTTAAATTATCTCAAAAATCTAAAACAAAAATATAATTTATAAATGTATAGTCATTCATCAGTTGATTGCTGTATACCCCTGTTATATTATGGCCTGGAGTATAATTTAGACTAGGCCAAAATAGCCACGGTATATTCCGAAAATGGGTCTAATCTGGCCTGTTACATCAAGATTAAATAAAATAAACGTAAAAGACAATATAATTATAAAAAAGTGATATCGAAAGCGAGAAATTTCTAAAATAAAATGATTTAACTGTGTTTAAGATCACTTTCTGCAAATCTCCAACTCACCAAGGGTTACAGTAACACGAGAAGATTTCATGGCTTCAGTTCTGCATGTGTTGTAGTTACTAAAATATGGATACATCTCCACATCTACACCGTACTGAGACTCATTGATGAGCACAAAACTTGCAAAACATTTCGTTGTAAAGTAACCAGGCTCTGAGGCTTCTTGATGTTGTGGTGTGTGAGAGACCTTTTTTCATTGGATTTCAATCACAAAGTATGAAATAAAAAAAAAGCTAAGGATTTTAAGAAATCGAAATCAGTTCAAAATTTAATGAACTTAATTAATATAAGCAAAGCTCTTTTCATTAAATGCAAATTCATCATTATTAGTCCCGTGACCGTTAGGGGGGAGCGCATGGACACATTAACATACATGGGTCTCATACATTCGCCTATCTAGAGCGGCGACCAATAATTCATTCAACCTCAGCACTGTCCATTCCTTTATGTTGTCAAGCTAACTTTTCCGCTGTGAACCACTCCACCGGCCCCCTTCTACAGGGTCTTGAAGAATGATTTTTATCCGGCTATCATGTCGCCAAATGTTACCGAATCATGTCAGCTTTTTAACTGGCGCGATAATGGTTTCTTGATGACCCGTAATGGAGTTTTTTATGTCCCAGACATATTAATTGGTCTTGTATTCCAGATAAGAGATCTGGAGAATTTGCCAATGAATTTGAAAAAAAAATGCCTGCAGTTTGTTTTCAGTTGTTGCCAGTTGTCTCCAGATCTCACACCCAAACAGGACAATGGTTTTAACGAGAAATCTGTATATCCTGAGCTTTGATGGAAGGCTAATATTTTTGCTTTTCCATATTTTATTTAATTTCGTCATTGCTGCCATTGCCGACCAAATTTTAGATCGAATTTCAGCTTCACAAGTATCATCACTAGATATAATGGCTCCTAGATTTTTGAAGTTATGTACCTCTTCCAGCTTTTGTTGGTTCATTATGATGTTTGCCATACAGGCAAATGAAGTGTTAACCACCAATATCTTGCTTTTCTCTGAGCTGATTTCCATTCCATATGCATCTGGTCTGTCTGCAAGTTTGTGAGTAAGCACCTGTAGTTCTCTACTATTCCCAGCCAAAAAAGATCTATATCATCAGCAAATCTTAGGTTGCACAAGGGTTTTCCACCTTTAGACATGGATGTGTGGTGATCGCTGAGAGTTTCTTGCATATTTCTTCTAGGAAGATGTTTAAAATGATGAGAGACTGCAGCCCTGGCGGACTCCAATCGACATCTTGAAGAAGTCCCTTACACAGCGTTTAATAGGACTGCACTGCTTGCCTGATTGTAGAGTTTTTCGATCACCTTTACCAGTCTTTCTTCAACGTTGAAACTGCTCATAACTTGCCAAAGTCCCCTCGTGCCCTACTCGATCAAGGGATTTTTTGAAGTCTATGAAGTTATGATGGAGTTCACTTTTGTGCTGTAGATGTTTTTTTCTACAGGAAATTGAAGATCTGCTCGATTGTGCTTCCGCCTTGTCCTAAACCTGCCTGTTCTACATTGTGTTTAAAAATTCTTGAAACCGAGAACGGAAAAAAATTTAAAAACAAAAACAAAAAACCCCCCCAAAAACCCACTTTGCATCGATTTTTTAGAACATGAAATATTAAACTTCTGTTAAGCCATATTAATTAAATGTTCTCACATAAAAGAATTGCAATATACTATAAGCTTCAAACATAAATTGAATCTTGTTAAATAGATTAGGGCAAAGTGAAAAAAAGAATTAAAAAAAAACAACCTATTTGAAAAAGGCAGAGCTTATGTTTAATTATGACTTGATAACGAAAATATCGAGACGTATCAGTCTTATTGGTTTAAATTATCACTTTTTTATATGTACTCCTCTCTCTCTCTCTCTGTCTCTCTCTTTCTCTCTCTCTCTATATATATATGTATATATATATATATATATAATATATATATATATATATATATATATATATATATATATATATATATATATATGTATATATATATATATATAGTGTTCCCGAATATTGGATGCAGTTTTAAAACGCGTATGTATGATAATTGATATTATTTAAGGTACTAACTGCTTTCCAAATACATTCTAAAGACACTCTTACTCATTATTGCTCTAATAATGTAGTAATATTGCACGCAGTTATGTATTTCACTACAGTATTTCACTAATGTAGTAGATCTAATGATAGTGTAAATACATTTTATTTTTGTACTGCAACAATGTTTTAATAAAAAAAGAAACGTAAGAACAAAAGTACAGTTACCGCATAGCATAGTTAGTTATCCATTCTGAATTACTGTACCGTAAAGTAATTTTCTATGCGTGCAACATATGTATAAAAAGATAATGTAACACATTTAAAGACTAACTTAAATCAATACAGTAGGCACAGATGAGGTATAATAACAAAGTGTTGTACATACAATTCAGTAATAATATGAAATCGAAAAAGAATTAAAATGCACGGTCACAACAAATGCACTGTACATACGTATGTACATACAGTGTATGCATTTTTAAAAAAAATACGTGCTGTGTAGCAATAATTATTTTAAAAATTTGTTTTTGCACTCGCCAATAATGAATGATAATAAAATGCTGCGATAGGGTTAAGAGCCAAGCGCGCAAATATGCGTGGCCGCGAATGAGAAACCAAGAATAGGCCAGGGTATACTATATATAATATATATATATATATATACTAGCGTATCACCCGTCAAAAATAACGGAAGTTTTCAAAATAAATACACATCAGATTAAAAAATAACGTAATACAGAACTTTCAATTATTTAATTTATTTTTTATTTGATTCATTTATTATCATATTGATCAATTTTATGCGGAACGTTTGAAAAGTGTTATTTTTGGTGCAGTAATTTGGTGCACTGCTTTCTAAAATTAGTTTTACATTACATCCATACATACATACAGACGACGGGAATTATGTATATTGATATATATAGATCATGAATCATGTAAATTTGAAAATAAACTCTATTTCTCAATTTGAAATATTCATCTTAATTTTATAAGACCCAAATTGAACTATTAGAAACATACAAGTTGTGTTGACTTTGGATAGCTAAGTCTAATGGTACATTCAGCTCTGGGATACACTCTTGTAGTGGCGCACGAGACTTGGGCTGTGGTCGCGTTAAGAAATGAAGAAATACACGAAATATCCCTTGGGGGAGCTGCAAAGAACAAATATATATATAATATATATATATATATATAAATTTAACTTATGATAATTCGTTATAAACTGTTATTTTTCTTTTTATTATTATTATCATTTATTTTTTACATCAACCTGTCAGGGATTGAAGTCATGGGTCATTACTCACATATTAAAACAATCGTCAGTTGTTTCCTAAAAGCGTTTGGTGAAGAAATATGATGTGTGTAACAAGTGCAGGACTTTTTATCCCAAGTTCGATTGACTTTAATCCAGATACTGTCATTGACTTGGTGCTCTTTACCATAAGGCTCATCTGGCGTCATTACGTCACATACTATATGTGTTTTGTACATTCTAGGTATCCCGCTGTATTGATTACAATCTAATCTGACATCGTGTCCATCAGTTAGGAAAATTGAAGAATCTTTTATTATCCCTCTGTTTGCCATGAATCGCAGTTGATCCTTTGCAGCTTCTATCGGACATATACAAATTTAAATACATTACATGAGAATACAATTACAGAAAAAAGTTACTCTTAAAAATAAGTTTTGAAAGTGAAAATTAAATTTTTTATCATAATTTGTATAATATTAATTTACTTTCGCGTCAATACTTTTTAAGCATTATTTTACTTTATCAAAACGATCGAGAAAGTGAATATTATAATATTTCTTACGTACCAATTTGATATGTAACGTTTTCTGTTAGTAATTTATCTGGACCAATTTTAGACCCAATCATAAGTATGACTGTGTTCTGTCCCACCCCTGGATGATGTATATTCGCTTCACAAATCCTTTTTCTACTTTTATATGAACCCTCATTGAATGGCAAACTTTGCCTATGACTCTAGTTAAAGTTAAACCATTCAGATTGAAAATAGTTGGAATAAATTTGAGTAATTTCTGCTTGTTAAATTAAAAAAGATCATTTTCATTTAAAATATAAATACGCGTTTTGAAGAAATAATAAATTTTTAAAAATTAAATAAATAGGATATTCACATTTTAATGTCAAGAAAAACTTTAGATATTTCATTTTGTCTTATGTATGTCCCCCCCCCCTCCCTCAACAACCAAAAAAAGCAGCTAAATGTATCGTTTGGTTATTTATGAGACAAATATTCATGTTTATTGTGCATGTTTTATAAGCGACAACCCATACACAATCAAAAGGGAAAGATGAAAATCCAAAGAAAATAAAATAAAAGATTAAACTATAAGCATATAACATCAACTTCTGAAATATCACTTCAAAATTTTAAATTAAAAAAAAACAAAAACAACAACAAAAAAAGCGAGGACGATCTCACATTCAATTAAACAACCCCGTAAAAACAAAGTTTTTGAATATAAATTCCTTATATATGAGACATAACTAAAAGTATTGATTATGTTCAAACGCGACAGACATTTACAGACTGACACCGAGTGATATCCCCTGGCTTTAAAACTGGTGGAAGGGACGGAATGGGGTGTGGACATCGACGGGTGGCGTCAACGCGTGAATTCAACTGGCACGAGAAAGAAAAACAATAACAAACTGTGAATTTGAATTACATATGCTATATAGAGATAAACTAAAAGTGCATTAATTTAATTACGGTACGTTCGATTGATCTGAACTTTTGATACGATGCATTGTTAGGTGACACGGGTCTATGTGCGACATTTCAGCTCGATGGCATCACTGGAAATGTGTCATTTTTTACTTTTATTTTTTCCGCCCGACGACGAACGACAGAGACGGTGGTGAAGTTAATATAAGGGATTTAATAAAACAAACCCTTAAAAACAAAGTGTTTGACTACAAATCACTTATATATGAGACCTAATTATAAGTATTGATCATGTTCAAACGCGGCAAACATTTACAGACTGACACCGAGTGATGTTCCCTGGCTTTAAAACCGGGAGAATGGACGGGAAGGGTGTGGACATCGAAGGGTGGCGTCAACGCGTGAACGCATGACGTGAAAGAAAAACAATAACAAACTGTGAATTTGAATTACATATGTTATATAGAGATAAACTAAAAGTGCATTAATTTATTTACGGTACGTTCGATCAATCTGAAATTTTGATACGATGCATTGTTAGGTGACACAAGTCTATGTGCGACATTTCAGCTCAATGGCATCACGAAAAGTGTGTCATTTGAGACTTTTGATTTTCTGCCCGCGAACGAGATGACGATAGACAGACAAGATTTCAAAGTTAATATAAGGGACTTAATAAATAAAGGTTAAAAGGGAATTTTAAAAACCACGTTTTTATAAGTGGACTAAAAAGAAGAAATTAATTTAAAACTTATAAGTTCAAGTAATGTAATTTAATATGACTAAAATCGTGGGGCGGGTGCTTATGTGGTTTAACATATGCAGTTCATTCATTCTCTCACTTATATATATAGATATCTCTTTTTCCTTCCAAATTATAAATCTTTAATTTTTATACCAACACCCGCCGCACGTTTTTAGTCATATTAAATTAAATTAGGCGTTTGGCTAAAATGATAAGGGTTTACAAATGACGCGTAAGAAAATGAGTGAATTGAATTAGTTAAGCCTGAGAAGCGCCCGCCCGCGTTTTTCGTCATATTACAACTTAGTACTAATTTTAACTTAAAAATTTTTTAAATTTATTTTCTTCTTTTTAGTCCGGTTATAAATACGTGGTTTTTTAAAATCTTTTGTTTACTTCCATTTATTTACCAAACACCTCATAAACGCCGCCCAACGTTTTAACACCACGGGGATGAGGTCACGGGGTTAACTGAGTTGGCACGTGAAAATAAATAGCAGACGGATAAGAGATGCTTATATAGAGATAAACTTAAAAAATGCAATAATTTAATTACGATACATTCAATCGATCTGAAATTTTGATACAATGCATAGTCATCCAAGATCTATCGGTAGTCAAGTTTTGAGCTCTCTAGGACCATCAGAAGTGGTTTAATTTTACGTTGACAAATTTGAAAAATTGCGGACAGACACGGAAGCAAGTTAATTAAAACGTGGTAAAAAATACAATCATTTCTAAGCAGAATAATCTAATAAATTATTATTACCCTCTTCCCATGCGTCGAAAAAATCCACGTCCAGTTGGACCCAGCTGCGGTGTTGTTTACATTACACAGTATTTTAACATAATTCTCAATAAATGTATATTTACAAGAAACATTCTCACCGATAAGTAAGTGCAACATGCTTATTCGAAAGACCATAGTAAATTCTTTTTGCATCCATTCTCATGACACCGTGAAATAGGAGCAATAAAAAATAATTGTATTATATACTCTTGACATTGCGAAGCTAATAGCATGAAAAAAAAAGTTTATTTTCTTAATTTACTTATTACCTTTGGAATTGTATAACGTCAACAGGGACAAAACTATGTTAAGTTGACTGTAAATCATTTTCTCGGGTTCTTTGAATTGATTTGAACTTAAAGGTATAAATAATATTGTTCTGAGAAGAAAAAAATATTCTTGTCAAACAAATATAGAATTCGTTTAAACTTGCGCAAATAAATTGTCATTATAATTTTATTTCAGTTATTTTTGTTACATTGTCTTAATGTATGAAACATACGATTAATTTTAAAACAAATTATCTAAAATTTCTTTATAAATAATGAGTTTTGACAGGGATATTTAAATCAATGTTTTAATTAAAGTCTTGCTTTACTTTTATTTGTTATTGTTAAACTACTTTCACTCATCCTTTGCACAACTTTACAGTTAGGATTTTTAAAAATGTTACTATTGTTCCTTAACAGCTTACAAACCACAAACACTCTGAATGATATAACTTTTGAATGATTCAAAAACAAGCAAACATATCCAGCGTTATAACGAGGGCTTTTATTTCATATTTTATTATATAGTATAGGCAATGTAAGGAAAAATATTCGGAATATTCGTAGGACTTAGATTGTTCAGATTTTACTAACACTGTGAATCACTCAGCACTTGACATGGCAACACATTGTATATTTCCCCTTCATAAGAACAGATGTTTAATGGGAAGGAATATGGTTAAAAACGTTTGAAGTGTGAAGGCTGTAGGTTTAAATTGAACCGACTAGGATGATGAAAGTTATAAAAAAAATATTTTTTTTCATTCTTTGTGTTTATTAAAACATATTGAATTTATTTTTAAAAGAATGAAATCAATTAAAAATAAATTGATCTATTAGTAGTATTTTACGCAAACAAATTTTTTTAAATGTAAAATTGTGACAGAAATTATATTTTTAATTTTTTTAATAATTACTATTCGTTAGCATAGAAAAGTTACTTGAAATTTAAAAAAAAATTGAACGTGACTCCTGATAAAATTTGAATGTGCTCTAAGAGTGAGTCATTTTTAAAGTTACAAACCACACTTGAGTCACGTACATTCGATAAAACGTATAGTATGACAAAAATAACAACGTATTAGTAACTAATATGTATCAAACCTATAAGTCAACGTTTTTCATTTAAAAATTCTCAATTCAGTTTGTTTGTATCGAATGAGGATGTCATAGATGTTTTCAAAAGATAAACAATTGATCAAAATTGGAAATAAAATAAGAAATAGTTTTTATTTTTATATTTGCAGAAAAAGTTTTACAATTTACGCTATCAATAAAGAGGAAAAATTTTGTCGTCTATTAGTTCATGTAATTACAAAATTTAAGTGTTTTACAATTTAAAAAAAAACAATTCCATGTTTCTGTAAAATAATTGACCTGTATTAAAGTGTTAATTATTTGTTGGCTTTGCAGATTCAGCCTTTCATTTTGATTTTACTTTCAGCGTTGCCATATTTATTTTATAGTTAAGAGATGTAATTCTATTTCAATATTCCAATTAGTTATGAAGGATTTTGGCTTTATTTTAATTTAAACCTAATCCTAAAGTTGTAATTGGGTTTTTTAATTTTTTTAATCTTATTTTTTTATTTAAAAAAATCATTTAGTGATAATTTTGTTACTCCAATATTAGTGTTGTTCCATATAAATGTTCTTGGCAAATTTTTGAAAAGAATGCAGACTAATATATACTAATAATGGCATCTCTTGACAAATGAATCGGTCGAAAATACTTAAAATTGTAAGGGAGTATGGCTATGCATGAAAAAATCAATTTACTGGGTACTAGTAATTAAACTCCATGTGGACTCAAATTATAAGAATTATATGTCAATATTTGTCAACATTAGACTATGCATCAAGCAGATACAATGTGTCTCCGAAGCACAATGACTGACGGTACAAAAGAAAATGTTACTTGTACAACGTACTTTCAATGAGATGGGTTTCCACTGAACAATCCTAAATATATGCAGGATATCAATTTCAAAAAAAAATATATGTTTGGCGCCCAATTTTTTTCAACAGAAATTATGTGTGAACAATTTATTTTGTCCGTTTTGGTGCATTTTTATAACAGCATGTTTTTAAAAATCCCGTTTAACCAATTTTTACAACCATTTTGTTTATTTTACAACTTTTTAAAATGTAAATGACGTGTCTCTTCGCTAACAAGCCCAGGCCAAGTCGATCAGACTAGTGGTAGAGTTTGAGTCGCAAACACCAGAGTTTAGTGTCTGAGATGCGAACAGAGCACTGCCCAACTAACTCATATTTCAACAGACTAGACCAGGGGTTCCAAACCTTTATGTACTCTAGAGCACATTCTAAAATATCGGTAGGGTGGCGGGCACCACCTATTTTTAATCCACAAACTCCTTCCATAACTTCTCATTTCCCCATAGTTTATTTTATTATATTCGTAATTTATTAACAAATAAATTAAATAATAAACAAACAGGTTTAAAAATAATTAAATTATTATTCAAATTGAAATCACAGAGAGAAATGTATTTATAAAACGTAAACAAAGTAAACAAAAACACAAATGCAAAGATAACATTTTATAAAAAGATATAATATCAATATATCAATGTGATCTTTGGTATTGCATATCATTAACCAGTGCCTCACAATTAGGAGAGTATGGGGATAATCCTGTTAGCAAACAATTATAAAGATGATAATCGGTGAGTTGAGATCTAGAACTATGTCTTGATTTTTATTAAGATCATAATTGAAAACAATGATTCGCATAAATATGTCGAACCGAAAAATGATTCAATTTTATATGCCATTTTTTAAAAATGGGAACTTTTCTCTGTCCACTGTATTCCAAAAGTCCTCTGATATTAAGAATATCATTCTTATGGTCCAAAATTTCTATTTCTAGTTCTTCTGTCTACCTTGAACAAAATCTGCAAAACATGCGGCAATTTCCATTACATTTATTTGGCAAGTAAAACGATTGATACAGAAAGAAACATTGGCTCGATATGTGTAAACTGCAAAAATCTCTCTACAAACTGTTTTTTTTAAACTTGAAGATGCTTTATAAATAATGACCCGTTTAATTCATTGTTACCTAGCATTTTCTTCATATGTGAGAAATGCACGAGAGAATCGATCTGCAGACGTGATATCAACAAATCCAATTTAGCTTTAAATGACTTTACATAAATTATCATTTCAACTATGTTTTTGTCTTTCCCCTGCAATTCTAAATTTAAAGAATTCAATTTTTCCAATGATGTCTGTGAAAAATCCGAAATCAATCAGCCAGCGAGAGTCAGCTAGGTCATCATAATTTTCCTTTTTATCGTTTATAAATGTTTTTACTCCTTCATATAAACTCAAACATCTTGTAAGAACCTTTCCTTTACTGAGCCAAAGTAATTCAGTATGCATAATAAGATCATGTTCTTTATCTTCAGTATCTTCTAACAGGGCCCTGAAAAGTCTGTGTTGCAAAGGAGCTGCTCGAATAGAATTGATTATTTTTGTAACTATTTTCATAACGTGTTCAAATGGCATTATTTTACAACACAGAGCTTCCTGGTGGATAATACATTGGTAGGACATAAATTTTGAAAAGGATTCATCCTTCTTCAAGAGTGTAATAAATCCTTTGTTTTTACAAACCATTGCTCGTGCCCCATCGGTGGTTATCACAGACAGCGTGTGCAAAGGCATATTTATTGACTTGGCGTATGTTCTGAATGTGTTATAAATATCCTCATCCCTTGTCTTTCCTTTCATAGGTAATATTAGTCACTTTTGAAGAAATACGATTTAATTTGTTTACTATGACGTAAAACACACAGTAGACGAATTTACCTCTTGAGCCAAAAAATGACTGAAATGAGTCTATTTTTGACATGCGCAAAAACGATGCGCGAAAAAACATCAACGTATATTAACATGAACTTAGCCTGATGTGTTATTTCATAAACTCAATACGGATTTTCTTTCTATTCTTACCACTCTCGTAAAGGGCAATTGCAAAGTCGACATATTAATTAAACTATGTTGTGGGAGACGTAGTCTCAAGGAATACACACCAAGGTCACCAACAGTCATTTTGTGCATTGCGAGGTAGATCAAGCCTTGTGACGTGTCATTTCGAGTAGCCGTAAATGTCGCATCATACTTCTTGGGATCAACTTCTACTTTATTGTTACCTGAGTATTAAATACTTCTTTAAAATGTCAAAAATGAGAAATTACAATTTGCTCTTCATCATTTAGCCCATGTTAGGTATAAAATATACTTTGTGTAGTGTCTTTTCCATATTTTATTTTCAAAATGATATTTATTTAATAATAAGGAATGATTTAAAATAATGTAGAATCCAAATACAGTGTAAATTCTTTGTGTTAATTTGACTGGATTTCTAGGGAAATATATCTCATAGAGTCCAGACAGTTGATAGAATAGACCAGGTATCGGCAACCTATTGAGACGGAAGAGCCAAAAATTATAATTTAAGAAATTTCCCCGTTTTTTTTAAAGAGCCAGTAACATGCGTTTTGAAAACGAAATGATATAACTATTGATATTTGCGCATGGAACTGGAGAGCCGCAACTTTACATCGAAAGAGCCGCAGGTTGCCGATCCCAGGAATAGACAGATAAACTCTGTTTTTTATAGGTAGTAAGAACATTTTCTTAACTTCTATTTTACCGCTAAGAGAGAAATTAGAGTAATTTTATTTGTAAAATTATAGAGATTTTTTTTCTCTTACTATTAGCTTGTGTTAGATAAACCGATTTCTTTGTTTAAGGAATTCTTTTTTTCCCTTAAATTAAATGGTATGTCTTCTATCAAAAGCAATTCTAGTTTAAATTAGATTTCAATAAATAATAAATATTTAATTCTGAATGGAGTAATATCAAAATACAGCTCACCGTGATCTGTCATTTGATATAATTGAAAAATAAACAATAAATTAGTATCGTTCTACTATTATCAAGTAAGACCTCTCTGAATAAATACACTGAAAGTACATTAAAATGTAAAGAGTAAAAATAATGAAAAATTAAATCATCCCAAACAATGTCATATAACCTTTGTGTAGAACAAATTCTACTGGTATTTTGTGAGCAATCACACATATACTAATTATGTTGATGTGTTCACCAATTGAAACGCCATATCTGGGAAATTCATTAGATTTCTTACAGTGATGTATTCGGCCTAAAAGAGTAATTTTAATGCAATAACGTGGGGGACGCGGTGGTCGAGTGGGGCCTAGGGCGTCCCTGAGTCACCCAGCTCCAATGGGTACCTAACACTAGTTAGGCGGCTGTGTAATGCGTGGAACCCACAAAGCCGTGGCCTGTGAACGCTGCATCACTTGCCAACAGATCATCTGCCATGGTCTGTGGACGCAATTATCTTCTGCATAGAAGGAGCGTCTGTATAGATAAGATAAGATAAGCTAATAATTAAGCATCACTGTAAAGTACTTGAAAGTTATAAATTAAATTTATGTTAAAAAAGAAGGAAAAATAAGATTAAAAAAAACAATTTAACTTTAAAATAAATAAGATTTTAAATAAGAAATATGCTTTGTCATTGTTAGAGTAAAGGCTATTGGATATTTAATTAAACGCTAAAATAGAAATTTAGAAAACACCAAATAAAGTTACAAAGCTGTTTGTACAAAGAAACATGGAAATGTTATTTCTCATACGGTGCTGTTCTGGCAGTGAAGTAGCCAAGTCTTAGTTTAACAAGTGCTGCTAAATATTATACTTGAAAACATTTTGAACAAATGAACTTTTTTGGCTAAAAACCTCTTTGGTTCGGGAATGAACCACGGTTATAAATCATACTTACATACAAAATGATAGACCGATCTAAGAAACTGTATTGTATAAGGGTATAATAGAAAAAAGGGCAAGAATTTTTTTATTTTTTTTTCCGAGTGGAAATAGCATTTTAGAGTATTTTAATTCGTAAACAAGTAATATGTAAATTAGAATGATTTTTACTTACAGTTTACTTTTAATTCAGTCTTTTTAAAAGATGTGTTTGAATTAAAGTTGTCATTAACAGAACACCAGTATTCCCCTGCATCATTGCAGTTTGCGGTAATTGAATAACTTGTAAAATATTTCTCTTTCTGGGGAAAAAATAAGAGAAGTCAAATATGATGGGTTGTCTCCTCTAGGTGCTGCGCACGTTGTCGTATTCTACGATATTTAATTTAAATGTGAGCGCGTTCAAAGTCGTGTTTAATAAACAGTTCTAAAGCTCACTGTTATTTCAGATTTAAGATGATGATTGGCCTGTTTGATATGATTTTATTTTCACCTAAGTCATTTCAAACCATGGCTGTCTGAAGTGTGTTCATTAGGGTTTTTGCCACTGATTAAGCAAGTTGTTTTGAATTACTTTTACCATGTGCAAGTGATCTATAACACTTACATCATCAATAATATCGTAGGACAAATGATTTAATGCGTTGCCTTCCTCCTTATAAAATAGATCAATCTGAGGCTTTGGGTATCCAGTGACGTTGCACCACAGAGTTAACTGTGAGCCGGGGATGTACTCATCGGTCGTGTTATCAGGAAGTGGATGAAACTGGAAACTTTTAATGACTTGCAGAGCTTTTGGAAATAATTCTAAAAAATAACTAAAGTGTAAACAGTTGATATTTTGCTAATTAAAAGAAGTGATTAAACGAACTATTGACAATGCACGATCACTTTAAATAAACAAAAAACCAACAAAACGTTTCATACACTCGTTTGAAAAATTTAATCTGGAGATACTAGCTGTGAAAGAAAATTACAAAGGTAAACCCAAAGCTAAAGGAAGTAGACACGCTCGAAATACAAATTCTTAAAGAGTATTTTCAGCAAATCTTGTTTCTAACATTTCAAAAAGATATCGTATAACTTCTAACGCTGCAACACATTCAACAAACTTCCATAACTTCCAATTGTTTAATAAGTACATGTTCACCTCTACAGCGTGTTTTTGGCAAACTTTTTCGCCGACGTTTTGGTGCGTTTAATTCATACACCCATCGGATTATGATTTTAAAAAAAGATGGAAAAATATAATCTCAAAAATATTTAATAATGTAACGCATGAAGCATCCACATCACTTTTATAGAGTATCCAGATTAAAAACATAATATCAAGACGTTTAAAAAAAAATATACATAGATTCTCAAAATTTACCTAAAACTGAGATAACCATGTACAACATTCTTGTCGAATACAGACATTGCAACACATAATATTAAGTGGATCATACATGAAATCAGCAATAGTTGTGTATCTTTTGCGTAGGAAAAACATGTCACTGGTATTCACAGTGACAATTTCTCACCCGAAAAAATGCATATATAAAATCAAATTAAATAACAACAACAAAAAAAGACCGGAAATACGCTTTAATAATTTTTTTTTACTTACTTTGAACATCAAGGAAAAAACAAGATGTTAAATTATACTTTTCTGTTACGTGTTGGGCGGAACATGTACATTCACTTCGATGCATCTCTTTATGTACAATTATAATGATGTCGGAAGATTGTCCATTATGTGTATACTTTATTCCATTGCAGTAAATTTGAGTCCTCATCACGATGGGTTTTCCTCCATTCACCAAACATTTTACAGTGATATTATTATTGTCTTGTACAATCAGCTCTTTATCAATATCAGTTCCATTTAACATCGTCAATCTGGGTGGCTCACTTGGAGGCTCTATATTTTTTAAATATCAAAAGCAATAAATAAAATAATGATATATAAAAATCTCAAAAAAATACGGACTGGTTTGATGAATATTGGGACGAGATGAAACCCGTCACTGTAGCCAAAAAGGAAAGCTCTTATGGCCTACAAGGAAAAGCCCACACCCGACAGGCTGCATTCCTTAAAAACAGCAAAGTCGCATGCCCAAAAAGTTGCCCGTCAATGTGCCAATACCTACTGGCTTAAACCTCTGCTCCATCATACAATCAGCTGCAGACATGGGCAATGCCAAAGCCATGTACGAAAATATCAAAAGAGCAACTGGCCCTTTGACGTCCAAAGTTGCCCCCCCCCCTAAAGTCCAAAAGAGAAAAAAATATCCAAGACCAGACAGGACAGCTAAAACGGTGGGTTGAGCATTATCTGGAACTGTACTCAACAGTTACCACAGTCTCCAGCATGGCTCTAGATGACATCCCCGATATGTCACTCATGGAAGAATTTGATGTCATGCCCACAAAGGAAGAGCTGAGCAAAGCAATTGACAGCCTAGCTTGTGCAAAAGCCCCTGGGAATGATGGCATACCACCGGAAGCTCTAAAGAGTGGCAAGACAGCTTTACTACAGCCATTGCACGAGCTTCTGTCCCTCTGCTGGGAACAGGGCTATATCCCCCCAAGACCTAAAGGATGCAAATATAGTGACACTATATAAAAACAAGGGGGACAGAAGTGACTGCAATAATTATCGCGGCATCTCACTCCTAAGTATTGTAGGAAAGGCCTTCGCCCGTGTCATACTAACACGTTTACAGAGTCTAGCATCCCGTGTCTATCCAGAATCTCAGTGCGGCTGGTCGGTCTACCATAGACATGGTGTTCTACGTACGGCAGCTCCAGGAAAAATGCAGAGAGCAACAGATGCCACTATACATTGCCCTTGTGGACCTTACGAAAGCCTTTGATTTCGTCAGTCGCAACGGGCTATTCCAAATCCTGGTAAAAATCGGCTGTCCCCCACACCTACTCGCCATCTTCAGACAGTTCCATGAAAATATGCAGGGCACAGTGCAGTTCAATGGAGCTACGTCAGAAGCCTTTCATGTCAGCAGCGGAGTTAAACAAGGTTGTGTACGTGCACCAACTCTGTTTGCAATATTCTTCTCTTTACTGCTTCGATACGCATTCAAGGATAGCAGTGATGGAATCCTGTTACAAACCAGAGCTGATGGAGGACTTTTTAACACTGCCCGCCTCCGAGCCAAGACCAAACGACAGATATCCTAATTCGTGGGCTACTCTTTGCGGATGATGCAGCATTAACAGCACACACAGAAACTGGTATGCAACAACTCGTGTCAAGCTTCTCCAATGCCTGCAAAGAATTTGGTCTGCAAATCAGCTTGAAAAAGACAAACATCATGGCCCAAGGCACACAACCTCCTCCTACCATCAATATCGACAATGAAAACTTGGAGGTTGTGGACAGCTTCACCTACTTGGGTTCCAAGGTCTCCAATACATTGTCCATTGAAGAGGAAATAAACAGTAGAATTGGCAAGGCAGCTGCCACTGTGGCTAAATTAAGCAAAAGGGTCTGGCGTCATTAGTACACTGCTATATGGGAGCGAGACATGGACCACTTATTAGCTTCCACTTGAGAGGCCTGCAACGTATCCTAGGCATTAAATGGCAAGACAAGGTGCCTAATACTGAGGTCCTAATGCACGCCAATACCCAAAACATGTTCTCAATCCATAGTGAAAGACGCCTGAGATGGCTAGGACATGTTAAAAGAATGAGCCCTGGCATAATCCCCAAGGACCTGCTATATAGAGAACTGGCATTGGGAAAGAGGAAGACAGGTCGCCCATGTCTGCGATTTAAAGATGTCTGCCAAAGGGACATGAAAGCAGCCAGAATATGCACAAGCCATTGGGAGTGTTAGGCAGAAGACCGATCTACTTGGCGCACAGTTGTCAAAGAGGGCGTCATAGTAGCCGAGGAGCGAAGAATGGAGGAGACTACAGAAAGAAGAGCTAGGAAAAAGGCCAAACATTTGGTAGCACAGAATTCGTGTGTAAAAGCTGTGGTAAAGACTGTCACTCAAGGATAGGACTGCACAGCTACTCGAGGAAATGCAACCCAACTCAACAGTGATGCACCATCGTCTCGCGAGACGGAAGGATGCCGATTATAGTAATTAAGAATAAGAATCGACCCGTTTAAGTTAATTAATACCTTTATCTTTTTCTTTTGTTATTAAAATGACATGATTAAGTAAAAGGAACTTTAAAAAATTACATTTTAAAAGTATTAACGATCGAAAACACTTTCAAAAACGAAATGATTAAAATGTGTTAAGATCAATTGCTGTCCCAACTCACCAAGGGTTAAATTAACTCGAGAATACTTCATGTATTCAGTTTTGCTTGTGTTGTAGTTAGTAACATACGGATACATCTCAACATCGACACCGTACTGAGACTCATGTTTGAGCACAAAACTTGCAAAAAATTTCGTTGCAAAGTAACCAGGCTCCGAGGCTTCTTGGTCTTGTGGTGTGTGAGAGATCTTTTAAAAAAAATTGAATTCAATTAAAAAAAAATGTAGGGCATTAAAAAAAAGGTAAGTATTGAAAATCAAAATCAATTAAATATTTAATGAATTAAATAAAAATATAAGCACAGCTCTTGTCATTAAATGAAAATTATATATTAAATATTATAAATTTGAAATGAACAAATACTGCAACGGAAAGAAATTAAAATTTAAAAAAAAACTATTTTAAAAAAATAAAAAATAAAAAAACATTTTTTGCATAACCTTTTCAGAAGCTGAATTAAAAAAACTGCTGTTATTTGTGACATCATTTTAAAAAAAATCTTACCCAAGTATAAGAATTACCATAGATTCTATATTAAACGATTCAAAACATAAATTACTGAACCTTCATAAATAATTAGATCAAGGCGGTTTTTGAAAAAAATGTGTGTTGTTTTTTATTACAAAATACGATGACGTCCAATGATTTAACAATCTATGGCCTTATTATTAACGCAATTTTCCTTGGAAAAATTGCGTTTATAGTTTCGAAATGTCTGACAGCCACCATTATAAAATACTTTGTGTACATTTCAGGAAGTTTAATATTACGTATTTATCATACAAGGACAAGTTAGTTGGGCTTTTGAAAAAGGTGGGCGCCGTAGGCGCGCTAAAAAAAGCGGGCGCCGCAGGCGCCATGGCGCCGAATCACAACCTAGTTTCTAAGAAACCCTCGAAATTCGCGTTAGTATTGTGCCAATTTTGTCCCCTAAAAAAATTACTCTAACAAATTATGTTTATATATATATAGATAGATATATATGTGGAAACCCAGTAAGTCAATTTAATTTATGCCATTTATATTTATTATTTTTATCCGGTACCCACAAATTTTACTGCATGGGATACGGCCCTTTTTGCAAATATAGATGTAGTTTCTAATATCATTTAAATTAAAACAAAACTTTAAAATTTGCTTTTGAAGCCAGTAATTGAACTATTTTAAACATACAATTTGTATTGATGTTGGATAGCTAAGTCTCATAGTACACTCAGCTCTTGGATACACTCTTGTAGTAGCGCACGACACTTGGGTTGTGAAAGCATTAATAAAGGAAAAGTCACATGAAAGATCACTTGGTGGAGCTGCAAAGTGAAACAAAAACTTAATTTTAAAAATACTTGAAATTTAGAGAAGTGATAAAAAGTGAACATCCAAATATAAATTTACAAATGTTGTTACAAGGGGTATTAAATGTACGTATATATCTGATCATACGTTATGAACTTTATTATAATTATTACCATTATCATTATATTTATTATTATAATTATGATTATTATTAGTGTGAATATTACATCAAACTATCAGTAATCAAAGTCTAACGTTATTAATTACATATTAAAATAATCTTCAGTCGCTTACCATCAGGATATTGTGAAGATATATGGTGTGTGTAACAGGCGCAAGACGTTTTATCCCAAGTTCGATTGACTTTAATCCAAATACTGTCATTGACTTGGTGATCTTTACCAAAAAGCCTAACTGGCATCATTACGTCACATACAATACGGGTTTTGTACACGCTAGGTACCCCGCCGTACTGCTTACAATCTAATCTGACATCTTGTCCATCAGTTAAGAAAATATCAGAATCTTGTATCACTCCTCTGTTTGCTATTAATTGAGTTGGATCCTTCGGTGCTTATATTTAACATAAAATTCGTTTATAGTACATAAGGAAAAATTAGAAGGAAAAAGTTTTTTCTTTTAAAAAGTGTGTCCCAAATCTTAAAGTTTTTTTTAATGCACTACAGAATTTAAATACACCTTAAAAAAGAAAATCGTTATTTATATCATATTAATTTACTTTTATATCAATTTGTATGGCATTTTTTTACTTTATGTATCATCAGAAAGGTAAAGAAAATAAACATTATATTTTATAAAGTCTTACTTACCAATTTTATATTGGACATCTCCTGTCAATTTACTAATTTTAGACTCAATGATGAGTATGACTGTGTACTGTCCAACTCCTGGATGTTGTATATTCGTTTGGCAGGTCATTTTTTTTCTTTTTATATCCACCATCATAATATAGCAAACTTTTCCAATGGGTCTAGTGAAATTATTTATAAAACAAATAATTTCAATATTATCGTGTCCTTAAATGAAGTCTCGCACCTAGTGGAGCGGTGTCGACCATTTGTGACGAGGTTCGACAAGTGTTTCAGAAATGTGACGTCACATAAAAAAACATGCAACTTAAAAAAAAGTTCTACCTAAATATGTGATTTACTTAATGACGTTTTACATGGGCTTCACGCGTGTAACGATATTTGCATGCAGACTAACACTAATTACATACTTAAATGACAAAAAGTGATTTGAAACATGCTCATTTCAAATAGAAAATAAAGCTTTTATGAAGTGAATCTTTATGACGTCACATTGTAGGGGGGGGGTCTTACTTTTTGTGAAGACGCGTAACGCGTAATAAATTGGCCACAATCGCGTGACGTCATGTATGGACGATTTCTGCGAGTAATATAAACACAATTATCTCAATTAAAACATACGCATGTTGATTTTTTAAAGTTATTTTTAAAATAGCAATAAATAAACCAAGTAAAGTAAGACAGCTCTATTTTAAATTTACTCGAATAAAGCTTAAATTATTGTATATTCTATATTTCGTACGGTCCAAAATATTTGTAAGCTAAATATATCCTTTGACTATTTTATACGACAAACATTTATTCATATTTCTTGTGCATGTTTCGTAGAAAACAACACACTATTACTCAAAATCGAATAGATGAAAATCCAAATTTGATAACACACAAGACAAAGCTTGAAGTCTATTAAACAGCTACTCAAATGCTATCTGGAATACTCAACAAAAAGAAAACGATCTCACATTTTAAAATACTATAATATTTAAGCAGATCATTTTTAAATCATTAAAGTTTACCCTTTTCCACGGAGTCTGATAAATCCAAGAACTGTTGGATCCCGGGTCGGCTTTGTTTACAAGACACTTTATGTTAACAGAATTCTCAACGAATTTGTGCTCTCAACGAACCTTCTCTGAAAGAACTAACACATAAATAGTGTCAATTACTTTTTTCAAAGATGATTCTCCTTGATTATTCATGTCAACAATTTTTTTAGGTATTTGACCATATGAATTCTTGTTACTTATATATTCCCGCATTTGACACATTGAAATATAAATAAAGAACACTAATTCTGATGTTTTAATATCTTGACATGATAATATGATGTAAAATCTAATAATAATAATAGTAAAAATGATCCGAATTTCTTAAATACCCTTGTAACCGAAGAAAAACCAAGAGACACACAATTACGTTACGTTGGCCGTGAATCAATGGAACAAATCTTGGCTTTCTCCCTATTCCCAGATTGTTTTAAACGCTTCTTTAGATAAATAACACTGTCCCAGAAAAGAAAGAAATATTCTATGTAACTTAGCAACATTTAAATAAGTTTAAATAAGCTCTCATTTATATTTTAATTAATTATTGCCACATCGTTTAAAAAAATATTTTTTAAAAATTATTTTCTTAAAAATTATTTATAAATTTGTATTTATATTGATTTAAACATGGATTTTTAAACACGTTGCTTTTAAAAAAGTATTCCAGTTAATTTTTCCAAAAACAAAATTAACATTTAAAAAAAACTTTGAATGTTTACAATTACTTTCATCAAATGATAACAAACACTTTACATTTAGGATAGTCTTTCGTTATTTATGTTCTATCAGAGCTAACATTCTACAAGCACGCTAACCGATATAACTTTTTAAAATATTCAACAACTAGCGAACGCATCAAGCTTTATAACGAAGGCTTTGATTTTAAATTGCATTCCTTAATACAGCCATCGTCATCATAAAAATTTCAAATACTCCGAACTCTGAGATTAATGAGATTTCTTTAAAGAAGGGTGAATCACTCACACTTGACATGGGAGCATTATGTGATTTTTCCCTCTACAAATAAACAGATTTTTTTATGGGAAATGTAAATGTGAAGGATGTGCGCCTAAAATAACAGACTAGAGTCTAGTAAATTAAATAGACGATAAATGATATTTCTTCATTGTGTTTTAAAGCCAAGTTGAATTTTTTAAAACAATGAAATACAATTAAAAATTGATTTATTAGTATTTTTACGTGAATCTTATTTGTGAAATAGTTTATCGTTACAATGTTACAATAGAGATTTTATTTTTAAAAATGTATATTTGCATACATTGTTTTAAAGAACAGAAAAACAACGTTAGATTCAAGCAGAAGCTATGAAACACATTTCACGGTATATTTTCAGTGACTTCTTATTGTGACTCATTCTTTTTTAATTACATAATGCACACCCTTCACTCCTATGCGACACATATAAAATGTATATTGTGGGTGGAAAAATACGTGTGTGTGTGCTTAACAAGATACGAACTTTTACATAAAAGACATACTAAAAGAACTATTTGAAGCAAAAATTATTCTTTTTGGGGAAAAACAACCGCATTTTTAAATGGTTCACTTTACAGAGCACTCAGAACACTTTAAAATTCCGGATATTTTATGAAAAGATAAGAGATCACTTATACCTGTAGGCAAATAAAACTTAGATTTAATCTCAACAAACGTTGTCAGTTAGCTGAGTAGAGGAAAGAGTTTTTGAGTTATTGAAACCTAATCCCCCAGTTGTTTCAGTTCGGTATTAAAATTTAACTCAAGTTGATACAAAGTAAACACAAAAAGGCATATAGTTAAACTTATACAGCTTATAAAGTCAGTTAAAATGTAGAAAAAACTATTTTGGAAATTTATCCTCCCTGGCAGAAGAATAGGCAGGTTTCAAACCTGCACAATCGAGCATATCTTCAATCGTCCCTTTGGGCCGTCCATAAATTAATTCACGCATTTAGGAAAGAGGGAAGGGGGGTCACGCCTTTGTGACGATGTGTGACGAGGAGGAGGGTGGGTTTTTCGAAATGTGACGTCACATCAAATTGCACTACTTTAAATAAAAATTCAATTTAAATATTTAATGACTATCAATTTATTTAATGACGTCTTTAAAGACTTCAAACGTTTGAAAATAATAGAGTTCAGACTTACACTAAATACATATTTAAATGACAAAATATAATTTGCAACATGCTAAATCTTAATTAGAAAAAACGGCTTTTCGGGATTGAGGAGTAAAAGCTTTGAGAGGTCATATTTTGTTGGGGGATCTATGTTTTTGTGATGAAGTGTGAGGAAGGGGAGGGGGGTAAGAATCGGCCAAAATCGCGTGAAGTCATTTATGGACGGCCCGTCGCTCATAGAGAAACACCTACAGCACTAACGTGAACTCCATAGTTGTGTAAATCCGTTGTCTAGGAGGGGGGGGATCTAATCCTCCCTTTGCCACAGAGATCAACCAGCGTCAACATTTCCCATAGAGTCTCTGCTGGGTCAGGAAAAGCACTAAGACAACACTGGAAGTTGTGGTGTATTTATCAACACTTGATTCATTTTGAAAAAAAAATGTTTCATCACATGATAGGACATGACCATGACCATAAAATGTACAACTTTAAAATTATTATTAAAACATCGTTCAAAGTACTGCACGACCCAGTCTCTGTTCTCACTTTGTTATACGACTCCATTCTTCGGTACACACAACTCTTCCCCCAAGGATGTGCGTCAGTCTGTTCACAATTCATAAAACGACGTTGAGCCATGGTGTCTGAAAAATAGACACGCATGGAGCGCATCAGAAACAGCACGAACTCTGCGAAGGGCGCCCGTAGCTCATCTCATCTCGTGATCAATGACCCGTGCTCACTCATGCGAAAATATCCACGGTATCCGACCATAGATAATCATAACTTCATCGACTTCAAGAAAGCCTCTGATCGAGTATGACAAGAGAGAGACTCCAGCAAATTATGAGAAGCTTGAACATTGAATTATGTCTGGTAAAGGTGATCGATGAACTCTAAAATCAGACAAGCATTTCAGATTTACTTAAAATGTGTGTAAAAGACTTCTTCAAAATGTTGTTTTAAGTCCGCCAAGGCTGCTTTCAATCATCTTCCAAGAAAAAATCATGCAAGCAGCACTCAATGATCACCACACATCCATCTCTATAGGTGGAAGACCTTTGTGTGCAACCTTAGATTTGCTGACGATATAGATCTTTTGGATGCGAATAATAGAGAACTACATGAGCTAACTGGCAAACTTGCTGACAGGTGGAATGGAAATCAGCTCAGAAAAAGCAAGATAACACGACAATTGCAGTAATAAAAAGATTCTAATGACCCAAAAATGATGGAAGAGGTGCAGAAATATAAATACCTAGGATCAATTATGTCTAGAGATGGTAATTGTGAACTTGAAATTCAAGTTTCTTGCAGCAACTGAAAGCAAACTTCAGGCATGAGAAAAAAATTCCAGATTTCTTATCTATAACGCAAGACCAATAAGTATGTCTGGGACAAAATAACCTTCCAAGAAAAAATAACAGTGACAATTAAGAGACGCAAGCGGGCGTGGTTCGGTCATGGGCCGCGACATATTAGCCTGACAAAAGT
>CALYLW010002703.1:36867-59991 GCA_944989445.1 Ampullaceana balthica | reverse complement strand
CACTGTTGGCAAGCGTGGTGGGATAGAATTAAATAAGTAAAATTTAAAAAAAAATCTTTTTTTTAAAAAAGGACACGCTTTTATTTACCAACATTTACAGAATGAAACGCGCTGATCTCCCCTGACCTTGATGTAAACACGGGAATTCATTAAACCAGGGCTGGAGTGAAACCAGTGAGCCGTGGAGGTCATGTCTAGTAGACGACTATACATTCTAAATAGGGATAAATAGAGATAAACCAAAAATTGATTAATTTAATTACGGTACATTAGATCGATCTGAAATTTTGATACAATGCATTGTCATCCAAGATCTATCTGTGGTAAAATTTTGAGATCTCTAGGACTATCAGAAATGGTTTAATTTTACGTTACAAGCTTTGAAGGATGGATGAATACAACATACAAACAATGTGACTTAAATAAAAGCGTGTAAAAAATAAACAAAATGAACTACTGCCAAGATTTTGTTTCAATCGAACTTTGGGGTAGGAAAATCCTAGCATTTTATTGCAATGTTATCCCTTATTAAAGGGATCGAAGTCAAATGGCGTGCCACTTAGATAAACATATTTCTAATGAATCAACAAGTAATAGATGAGGTGCATTAGGTAGACATAACAATACACGACGGTAAATATATAAACATTTTAGTTTTCTTACTTTGAATTAACTATGATTCTGAAAATGTTTTTTCATTCGTTCGAATGTAATATTTCTATTCATAATTTTTACCTACATGAAGTACAAAGTGTAAGCAACACAAAGAAATAATACTATGTCAGAAAAAACATGTAGGTTCAAATTTAACTTAAGTCAAAGGAGATACTAGTATAATCTTCTTTTTTTAAGCATGCTGCCTAAGATGTCTGAATTACAACCTCATATTTAGTATGTCGATAGCGGTAATTTTTGGTGCTGCGTTCATGAAATAAACAATTTAATTGCACGTCAAATATAACAATGGAAAGTCTCTTGATTTGTAAACTTTCACTTTTATGTATAGATCTATGTGAGTTCAAATTTGTGGAACTTTTTTCAAATTCAATTAAATTTGCTGAATGGATATTTTCTAATGTATTATAGAATTTTCTGGCAAATCAACAATAACAATAAAACAACACTATCAAACAAACAGACAAATTTAACAATCAAAGGACTCTAACAGTCAGACAAAACAAAACTTATTGACAGACAATTCAGAAATGTCTAACATTTAGGAAACATAAATAAACAGTTATCTCTGACAGAAAGAAAACCTGAACAATCAAGCCAATGTTATAGACAGAGAACACTGACAATAGGAAAACATTTACAAAATGACAGACAATACTAAACATAAGACAATTCTAACAGACAGACAAACCCATAACAATCATAAATGATTAACTGTACGCGAACGGAAGAGTCTTACGTTACAATTCTATCCGAAATGAAAACAGATAAGACTCACGCTTTAAACTATAGATCCATATTATTGAACATATTTCTTTTTATATAGAATATAAAATGTTGACTAAAGTAATTGCTAACAGTATCCAACCCCAAGATTTAATGCACCCTGAATGACAATGTAGAAGAGAAGATAAGAGTATATACCCTAAATTCTAAGTTAAATTAAGCTAATCTTTATAACTATTAAATTTGCTTAAAGTTGCAGAAGAGTATCCAAATAAATTAATATGCATATAGTAATAATGGTAAAATTGACAGTGTATATCTTAAAAATTCATTTATTTACTTTAATGGTTGAATCTAGAAGAAATTTTAATGGTAGAGCAGCCATCACCATTTAAAAAAAAATGTCTTGCTTTTAAAGCATTTTTTTTCAGATCATGCCACTTATCGTCCCATCCATTTTCATACTTCAATTCATGAGGCACATCACTCAAATTATCTTACATATGNCTTGGAGGTCGTCGATGATTTCACCTACCTTGGCAGTAACATCACAAGCACACTCTCCCTGGATAAGTAAATAGGAACCAGAATCGGTGAGGAAAAATAATAATATAATATTTCATTTTATTTTTGACTATTAGACCATCTATTAGTCTAGGCCGATTTGACCGGGGCCGTTATGTCAGAGCCCATTAGTCGGGGCCGTTATATCGGAGCCCATATGTCGGGGCCGTTATGTCGTAGCCCGTTTGTCGGGGCCAATTTGTCAGGGGCTGTTTTGTCCGGGGCCGTGTTGTCGTTAACCATATCAATTGTGGGCACGGCGTTGTATTGCCTCGTTGTTATTCAACAGTGTTATCCTTTAATTTCTTTCTAAAAGAACATTTCCGGTGTAATTGTCTACTTTTACCAATTGATGGAACCGTCTAGTTCAAAAGAGTTACTTAGCTTTCAAGAGAGTTCAAAGGTTAAATCAATTTATTTTCAATTTTGGTTTTAATGTATTCTTTTGTAAAGGAATGTTTAAATACAACTAATGTTAAAGTATTGAACTAAAACAATATAAAATATAAACAATAAACCCCAACACATCAGCTGGCTGCGGTACAATGATCGGAGTTTTATTAGTAGGCGGCGGCGATAAAATATTAGGGATTGTAACGGGTCTGTGAATCTCCTATATTAGCCAGAATTGTTGGTAGCCGCTTTTGAATTTAAATTTCCATTCATCATTTGTTGTTATGTCCATCAATTGTTCTTGGAGCTTTGGTGATTATTCTGTGCTTGCACTTGAACAAAATCCAAATTCCAATCATGTGTTTTCATTTTCAAAATAATTTCAAACCGTTGATTAAAATCTAAATGGAAAGCATCCAACTGATTACTATAAGAAAGTATGACGTCATATCTTATTTCTGCTAAAGATAATATTTGGAAACTTACTGTATGAAGCTGCACGCGATAAAATTCTTCATCCTCTTCAATATAAAACTATGTAAATAACATGTCAGTCAATGATTTACTTTTTTATTATGTAGATATATAATTAAATTCACTACTTTAATAACTTATGTAGGCATGGACTTAAATTTGTGGCAACTAAATGTTGACGATAGATGATACAGTGTAATTTGAATTCATTCGGCAACTAATTTTTTGTTAATATTCAAGAAAACACTTGTACCGCCCTGCCATCGCTGGAGCATCATCTGTGACAAATGATTAGGGGTCTACCGATATATCGGCCAGCCGATATATCGGCACCGATATCTGGATATCGGCAATATCGGTATCGGTAGCATGTAAAGGTCCCGATATTGACGTCACCGATATTTCATAAAAAGTGACATTTTGACCCCCCAAAAAAAACGGAAACAAAAAAACTATCAATTAGATTTACAATATATCGACAAATTAATATATCGACCCCGATACCGGTATTGAAATAGTCAAAAGAGTCCTATTCTAGTATTAATATGTGCAGCCACGATACAGTGTGCCATGTGCTTTGATATTGTTTTGATATCGGCCGATTTTCGTATGCTCAGAAATATTGTGTAAATAGTGCCGATGCCAAGTATACCGTAATATCTCTAATAAATGTATAGCATGTAAACATTATGTTCACGTAATTGCTCTAATAGCAAAGATGCACACAGAATCGCAGATGTCTAAAACATTTCGTTTCGTATGGAATAACAAAATGTACCGTGTGAAGACTTGTTGTCATTGGCAACCATTCAACCTTCAACCTCATTTTCATTCTATTACTATTAGATCTCATTGTTTCATTCATAAAAGGTGGCCGTGTGCAAAAGCCATTTAACTATTGGTTAGAACTAATAATTATGAGTCAAGGTTGAAGTTTCAAAAGAACTTCGTAATTTTGCTTGTACATTTTTATAAAGGACGGTTCCTTTTGTTACGAGTCCTATGTAGGTCATGATCTGGAATTTGTAAAAACATCGGAAACTTCGTTTCGGGAAAAAAAAATGGTAATATCGGCAAAACTGGATATCGGCTGACCCTTTAATTATAAATATAAATACATGTAATTACGAGTGATAAATTTAAGAATGACGTCATCAAATATGACAGCTGTTATTTTTGTCCTAACAAATACTCATATCGGCACTCATATCGGAAAAAAATATCGGTAATATCGGCAAAAATGCTTATCGCCTAATAAGAAAGATAAATAATTAGGAGTGATAAAATTAAGAATGATGTCATCAAATATGACCGCTGGTTTTTGTCCTAACAAATACCCTATCGGCACTCATATCGGAAAAAAATATCGGTAATATCGGCAAAAATGCAGTTTGGTAGTCCCCTAGTATAAAAGATAAATAATTACGAGTGATAAATTTAAGAATGACGTCATCAAAAATTACCGCTGGTTTTTGTCCTAACAAATACTCATATCGGCACTCATATCGGCAAAAAAAATATCGGTAATATCGGTATCGGCAATATCGGCAAAAAGGCATATCCGTAGACCCCTACAAATGATACGGTATTACTTAGATGATTTTCTTTATTTTTGTAAAATAAAATTATCCAATAAATGAAATATTGATTCTATTTATGTATTCAGTTTGTATAAAGTGAACAAATAAATATTCTTTGGAAATAATTTGTTTTTCCTTTGTTAACCGCACGTATGCTAAAAGTAATAATAATAATAATTATTATAATTTATAATTTATCTATATATAAAAGTATTGTCCAATTTCCTGGCAAATATTACTCATCTAGCTAAATAGAAAATGAGATGTTATTAAATAGCTACAAAATGAACCTAAAAAAGCTTTAGCAATTTCATTAATGCTTCATTACAGTGCATTTTTTCTCAACCACATTTTCTTGATATTATCACATGCAGTCTTGTGAAGCTCAGTGCGTATTACTTCACTTACTGCAGGTATAATTAGTTTTACACCAAAAGTATGTGGTTTTTTCCCCATTTAAAAATCATTAACGAAATTTCGTATGATGCCAGCAAACCATAGCCATATTGTGTGGTTGCGGTTGAAAAGATGTTTGTCAAAGTCAGTTATTATTTTTTTTTAATTTTATCTTTTAGAGTTCCAAAAGAGGATAAATAATTTTTCTTTGTTATCACCATAAATTTTAGTCAAATGTTTTTGTAGCGGGAAAGGCTTTATAGCTTCGCGAATACATAAAATCTAATTTTCTAGATACTTTCTTCTTTATTTGATGCTATAACCACCTCTTTAAAGTTATTCTCCACCCCCCCCCCGTTTTTTTTTAAAAACTGCGTCACCGCACCCCATGGATTGCTGCAGGGCCCACCACTGTGCTAAGCCATAAAAGAACAAAATGAACTAGCCACAAGAAATTGTTTAAAGGGAGCTCCGTCTATACTGGTTGTAGAAGAAAGCTAGAAATTCATTGAAATGTTACCCCTTATTAAAGGGATCGAAGACAAGCGGCATGCCACTTAGATAAACAAATGAACCATTTCTTCAGTGCTAGCCTTGTTGTTCATCAATGAGAATAAGTGATACATGAAGGTAAATGCTTTATATTTATAGTTGTCTTAATTTTAGGAAACTATTTTTCTAAAAATGTATTGTTCCATCAAATAAAAAAATTCTATACTTGATATGTATGTACTTACAATACAAAGTTTAGGCAATACAAATAAGTAATACTATGTCGTATAGACTTATAGATTTCAATTTAATCGAAGTTAAAGAAAATAATATTATGTTCTTCTCGTTAATACTGCCGCTTAAGTTGTCTCAATTACAATCTCATATTAAGTAAGTTTATAGCGGTGCTTTTTAGTGCGGCGTGCATGGAAAATACAGATTCATTGAACTTCAGATATTACAATAGATCATATTTTAATTTGTAAATGTTCCCTTATATGTTTTATGTGACTTCAAACTTGTGTCAATGATTTCATTTCCATTTAAATGTTAATGTTGAATGGATTTTTTCTAATTTATTATAGAATTTACTGGTAAAACAAAAATATTAATCAAACAAAACTATCAAACTAAAATACAACACTAAGAATAAGAAAAATCTAAAAAAACCGAGAGACAACACTTACAATTAAACAACTCTTACAGACAGACAGACAATACTAACAAACAGACAAACTTTACACACATACAATTCTAACATCTCTATTATTTAGGGAATACTAATTATAAGAAATCTCTGACATAAAACAACCTGAATGAAATTAGATAACCAATCAACGTCCATTGACAATTATCATATAAAACCTGGTGCATGAAAATAATTCTTCTCGTTTGGACAAGCCGGACCTGGAGATTTGGTCACCCACAGCGATCTTACGTTTTTGGTCACCCACAGCGATCTTACGTTTTTGGTTACCCACAGCGATCTTACATTTTTGGCCACACACAGTGATCTTACGTGTTTGGTCACCCACTGCGATCTTAGGTTTTTGGTCACCCACTGCGATCTTACGTTTATTGCAACCCACAGCGATCTTAGGTTTTTGATCACCCACAGCGATGTTACGTTTTTGATCACCCACAGCGATCTTACGTTTTTGATCACCCACAGAGATCTTACGTTTTTGGTTACCCACAGCGATCTTACGTTTTTGCGTGAAATATAACCACACAACTTCAAGAGACAAAAGATCGGCAATTCGAGTTCTACGCGATATTAAGCGTCCCTGGTTTTTTTGGTTAACATCTACCAGTAGTCCATCCCCGTCGACTGTCGTAGTTCACTGCGTGACCACTGGACGCCATCCATCACGTCCGTACTGTTACATTGCCGTACTTGAACTACGCCCCTGACCACTGGTCGCTAGTTAGGCGGCTGGGTAATGCGTGGAACCCACAATGCCGTCGTCTGTGAACGCTGCATCACTTGCCAACAGATCATCTGTCACGGTCTGTGGACGCAATTATCTTCTGCAAAGAAGGAGCGTCTGTATAGATAAGACAAGAAGAAGAAGATAAGATTGCTTTCTGCACTCTTGTATTAACTAACTTCTCTAAATGTTGAACCTATGACTACCTGTAAACCAGCTGAGAACTTATGCAGCACGACCACCCTGCCCTATATCATAAAAATGTAAAGTAAATTAACATTATATAAGGCGTTGTAAGTGAGAGTAATTCTAAAATTTTCTTTATGAATTTATAAATTTGTCCTTTCTACTGTGGATTTAATTTTACTACAAGAAATTAATTGTTAGAAACGGTCAAAGAACGGTAAGGACTACACACCAATCTAACGACTCTGGGTAAAGTACACACTGCATACGTCACTGCTATACAATTTATATATTAAGGAAGAAAATCTAGCCTAATATTTTAGAAAAAAAATGTACTTACAATAAAAAAAATACTTAAACATTAATAGAATTAAAAAATACATCCATTTTTGTAAAATTAGAAATGGGAGCATGATTCTTCCCTAACTTGTGCCTTGTTGACTGATAGCAGTCACCTCTACTCTAGAAGATTATGACTGACGTCAATCTTTTTGCACTTGAGTAATACGCCCCACAGCCCAGTCCAAGTTATGACACTGCTAACGTCCGATGTGTGAGAAACGTGTTTGATTTTATAGGGGAGCTCGGAGATAGCATCAAATATCGTTTACAATTTTATGTTAAATATTTCCTCATCAATGATTCATAGACTTACTTTTTACTGCTCTATAAATAAAGCCAACGCATTGAACATACTATAATAGATGGGTTCCATAAAGTTGTTTGTTTAGTTTGGTACAGATAATGTTAACAAAGTATTCAGTTGTGTGGCTTAAATTTAAAATATCTTCTATGTTGTTAAATGATGGCATTGGAAATTGTTTTTCACTTGAGCAGTGCACACCACCAAGCACCGGTGTTTTGGTATTTAATATGAAATGTGGATTGTACTTTACAAAACTTACTTTGGCCGATTAATTATAAGAACCTTTTCGTTAAAACTTCTTTATTAATATATAATATATATTTTAATGATCATTAATGTTAATGACTTATGTTTAGTAGTTCTCTGTTTGAAAGTGACATCAAAAATGTAGAGAAACTTAAAATTCTAGGGGCAAATTAAATTTTAAAATAGTATTTATTAGGAATTTAAAACACACACAATAAAATGTATTTATTTAAATTAGCATATGTGCTTAAATTACGGTTTGAGTAACATTGGAGACATTTTTCATTCAAGTGCTATTTCACTTGATCTCGATCCTTATCAATAGGGATACAATGTCTATGAAATGTAAAGATTCTCCTATCCCATATAAAGGATTCATTCAAATTCCAACAAACTCATTTCACTGGTTTATAGAATAATTCGTAAAAATTGCAAACTTATAGTCCATATAAATTGTATAATAACCTTTCCTTTGTTGTCTACAAGAGTAGATATTTAATGTTAAAAAAATGGTTATACGTAAGCTTGAAAGGACGCTACTAAGCAACGTATGTGTCGCTTTAACACTTTCCTAAGCGAAAAAGGAAAACAAGTAATTACAGTTTGATTGCATTTTTTAAAATATAGATGATTTGTTATGTCCAGGAATGTATAAATCAGAAAAGGATAAAAAGAGTCGTACAGAGCTTTATTAGTACTAAGAGAACATTGGAGGGGGCGAGGTACACTAGCAATAAGTTAAATTTGAGAATAAACTTACTTAAGAATGTTTGAAGCTCACAACAGATGGGATAAATGCGTTGTTCTTGCTGATTACGTCATTTTATTTTTTTCTGCTTCTACCCTTACGAGTACGGTCTTTGTTTGCTTCTATTCTTGCGAGAGGTAAGTATCTTTGTAAGATGTTGGCCTATACAAAGACCTTACACATGAGTTCAGGGGTCAAGCAGGTTAACTATGTATTACTTAACAATAATCGATTGCTTGTAGACAATTAATCGCCTACCCTTGTCGTGCCGGGCCGTGCGACTGTCTACTTTTCGGCCTGTCCGAACGTTGATCCAAATAACATGTTTGTTTTCTTTAAATACACAAACATTCATTTTATTAACTCACAAAAATGGGGAGATGAAAAATTAACGGACGTGAGTTTGTGATCTTTTGTTCACTAAGTTTAAATTCATGTTAGTATTGATAACATATATATACGAAGCTTAAGTCAAACCATTGTTAGTATTGATAACATATATATATATATATATTTACGACGCTTTGTTCTAACCATTGTTAGTGTTGATAACATATGCATACGACACTTTAGTCCAGTGGTTCTTAACCTTTTGGGGTCCATGCACCCCTTCAGATGCCCAAAAAAATTTCATGCACCCCCTCGTGAAACTTGCAGAAAATGCATAATAAACTATGTTTGTTTTAGGAACGCAACAGTTTTGAGAACAGGCAACAGGGCATTTAGTCAGAGATCTGCTGATTTTTATGATCAATCAGCGATTTAAATCTGGGGACTGTTTGGGATAAAGCAACTCTCATGTCATCCTCTGCATTCAATTTATTCCTTTGCATGGTTTTAATCGTCAAATGTATGGAGTATCCTACTTCACAGAGATAGGTTGTGGCAAATGGAAGGAGAGTCAGTACTGCCCTCTTGTCTAGTTGTGGTAGGAATCCTGCTGGGCGCACCAAAATTCAATCAAGGTATTGCCACTGAAGGCACTCCTCAGTACTTCTCTGGTTCTCAAATCAATCAGGTCATCTTTAGCAAGGTCAATGTCATCAATGCTGTCGAAGTCACAGAGAAAAGGATTGCGAATCCAAATGTCTTTCCTAGCGATTTCTTTACAGAAATACCCATCAAAGAACTTTTGCAATGTTGAAAGAAGCTCTGAAATTTCCCCTTTGATGTTCTCAGTGCTTCCTTCTGCACCATATATTAAAACTTCATCCAAGAGTGGAAAGTTGGCCTAGTTGGACTTTTCTAGTACCCGTTGGAATAGTGGCAGTTTTTTAAGGAAGGCTTGCAATCTCTCAGTAGCATCCATTACAGTCACAGCAGGTCCTTGGAGAGATGTGTTCAACTCATCCAAGATGGAGAATATGTCAGCCAGGTATGCCAAGTAATGAATGAAATTTGGACAGTCAAACTTGTAAGCAAGGTCACTCTCTTTTTCTCGCAAGAAAATGGCAAGCTCCACTCTCAGTTCTACAAACCAAAAAAGTATCCGTCCCCTGGACAACCAGCGCACCGCAGTGTGGTAGAGCAGAACTTCATGCTCAGAGCCCACCTCCTGACAGAACAACTTGAAGAGGCAGTGGTTTAAGGCATGTGAGTGGATAAAATTTACAACTTGGACTTCAGTAGAAAGAACTGACTTCAAGTTTGAGCTAGAGTTTTGCATGCCAGTGCCTGACGATGAAGAATACAGTGTGTAGTGAAAATATCTGGAACTTCTTTATTTACCAGTGCTGAAAATCCTGACTTATTACCGAGCATGGAGGGAGAACCACCTGTGCAAATTGAAGAAATTCTTGAAGTCCAGTCAAACTGGTTTTCAGTGAAGAATGTCCTGACTAGCTACAGCTCATTAGCAGCTTAGGTAGCAGCTAGGAGTGGCTTACAAAAGAGAAATTCCTCCTTCAGAAATCCACTGTGAACATATCTCACAAATACAAGAACCTTACTGCATTGTGCTACATCAGTGGATTCATCCAGCTACATGCTAAATGGAAAAGGACTGCTTCTCATCTCGCACAAGACTTGATCCAGAAAGTCTGCAGCCATGTCACTTATCCTGGAATGAATAGTGTCATTGGACATAGGAACTTTCTCAACCTGCTTCCTCTGCTGGTGACCACACATCAGTTCCTTGACCATATCCAGAGCACAAGGCTTCACCAAAGTTTCTTAAATGGTGTGGGACTTCTTGTTCTTTGCAATAAAATATGCAACCTTGAATGATGCCTCCAGTGCAGTTTTATGTGACAAAGAAAATCCAAGCTTGGGCAAGGTACCCGAGGTCAAGAAGCGAGCTCTCTTTTGCTTGAAGACCTCAACACTGTGCTTGGAATTGGATGGATGGACTCTCATGTTGTCATTGCACAGGATTTTTCCAAAGAGGAAGCACTGACGCTTTTGTGTTTCATCTCTCTCTAACGATTTTGAGGGGGTGATGTCAATCGAAAAGTCGTACCAGTCACAGGCACATTTTTAACTGACGAAGTTTATGTTTTTAATTACCGCTATTGAATGCTCAACTCAACATTTTAGATTTCAATGACGACTGATGGCTTACAATTAACGTTTTAAAGACCTTTGAAACGTACCTAGCAATAAAAGTGAAGGAAAAAAAATCCAAACTTTTTCTTCCGCTCAAAACATGGTCTCCGGAAGGCATATATCTGACGTATTTGATGACAAAATTAAATTATTTTAAGAAAACTGTGACGTATAACATGAAATTCCGAGGAACGCTTAGAGCGAACCGTTCATTTTGCGATAAAGTTTTTCCGTCAATTTCGACATGCGCAGAACGATGCGCGAACGAGTACCTATCAAAAAAGTTGTATATGGGCGCCGTTTGACGCGGCATGCCTTGCTTATGGCTTACATTTTCAGATTAAATGTATTTCTTTCTTTTTTTTCTTCTTTTTTTTCTTCCTATTTTTCTTTTTTTCCCTCTGATTCGTTCATGCACCCCCTGGAACCTGCTCTTGCACCTCTTGGGGGTGCATACACCACCGGTTAGTAATCCCTGCTTTAGTCAAACCATTGTTAGTGCTTAAGCTTTACCATATAATTATCAAAATGATTGTTTCATCAGTTGTGTTTATCACATCTAAATATAAACTCAGTTGTGTTATGAGTTGTATTACGACCAAACCTGATTGGTTTATTTATAAAAAGATTCATGGTCAGTGAATTACTTTTGAATCACAAATGGATGGAAAATATACAAATGTAAAAACAAATATCATATGCTGTCGATTATAAATTAGATTTCAACTCATTTATTTTTTAAAATAAATTAAAATTAATACTTAATTTAAAGCAGAATCCGGCTAAGGAATTAATACGGAATATTTAGGACGAGAAATGAGCAAAATAAATTTCACACAAAATTTTCTGAAGTGGAGGAAATAATGTCGTTCTTAGAACAAGGAAAATATAGAAGCTTACATCATAGGGACAGATCAAAGAGATGTACGGTCTTGTACAGACCTGAATAAGGGACAAAATTATTGTTTCACACTACGACTATTTAGACTTGTATGATAGAAGACAAGAGAGTACGACTGCTTTGTGTGTGGGTCACAGAACATTGGACAAGCAGGTTCAGGAAAAATAACACCACTCAGTGACGAGTCGGGACTTGTTGTGGGGCCAGGAGGTGGGACTTGTTGTGAGGCCTGGAGGTGGGACTTGTTGTGGGGCCAGGAGGTGGGACTTGTGGGGCCAGGAGGTGGGACTTGTTGTGGGGCCAGGAGGTGGGACTTGTTGTGGGGCCAGGAGGTTGGGCTTGTTGTCGGGCCAGGAGTTGGGACTTTTGTGGGGACAGGAGGTGGGACTTGTTGTGGGGCCAGGAGGTGGGACTTGTTGTGGGGCCAGGAGGTGGGGCTTGTTGTGGGGCCAGGAGTTGGGACTTTTTGTGGGGCCAGGAGGTGGGACTTGTTGTGGGGCCAGGAGGTGGGACTAGGACAGACATTAAAAACCAAACATACACATGTTTGTCCACGTGATGGTAACCGCCTCATCTTCCAAACATTTGTTAAAATCCTTTATATTACCTCGTGGTGTCTGCGGCCGCCCGCCCTTGCTTGCTTGCTTGTTGCCAAAACTTTTGATCGATTTTTAACCCACTTGCTCGTAAGCTAGCGAGCTGAAATTTTGCAGACAGTTTTGTACCGATAATAAAAACAATGTATCAAAATTTCAAATCGATCGCATTTCCCGTAATTAAATTATTGATTTTTTAGATTATTTTATTTATTACTATGTATCTTGCTATTTTTTAGATAGAGCGTTGCGGTGCGTATTATATTGAACAACCTTTCTGTCGCGCAATAAGGTGCGTATTTTATTGACAACTCTTTTTATAAACATATTCCTGTCCTGATCGGTGCGCATTATATTAAACATGTTTTACGACACAACTGCAATTTTGTATTTTTGGTGGTCATTTTCAATGGTAGAGTTTATACTAAACACGGTTTGATGATATTTTTGACGCCTACCCCTAACATTAAAGGCATCTTTAAAAAAAGTCCCGAAAAATATGCCCAGTGTGTGTATATATATGTATATATATACATATATATATATATATATATAAATATTTATATATATACTAGCTGACACCCGTCAAAAATGACGGAAGTTTTCAGCTGAAATCTATTTATTTTATTAAAAAATGCAGTTTTAATAGCAAGTTTAAGTTAATTAAAAATACAGCGACCTCTGCTTTTAAAAACTGTCACATTTCTTACTCTTTTTGGTGGTTGTTAAATATTATTGTGTCGGCACTAACAAATATAAACATATTTAAGTTCTGACATTTTTTCACTATGTGTGGTACGAATTCAATTTCAGTGTATCAGCAGTAGGATACTTCAACACTAGAAAATCTAACATTTTTTTACTTGGTACCAAACAGAAAAACAGAGAGAACAAATGAAACGTAAAAGGATGTTGTAATTCTTTGTTATTAAACATGAACACTGAAATGTTACCAATATTTTTTACAGAGATCAAATAAGCAGGGAGAGAGATCATAAAGAGTAGTACAAACCGAGCTGGAAGGGCGAACACAGAGAGTTCACAGTAGAAAGAGAGGGAGGGCGAACACAGAGAGGTCAGTAGAAAGAGAGGGAGGGGCGAACACAGAGAGGTCACAGTAGAAAGAGAGGGAGGGGTGAACACTTATTTATGTATCATAAGTAGATGTAAAGTTAATCACTTTATATAAGGAGCTGTAAATGATAGTTGTTAAGAGCCTTCAATTTCTTCATTTATGTACCGGTAATTGTCTAATATACTGTAGAGTTTAATTTACAACCAAAAGGAAAAAAAATATAACAACTTTTTTTTAAAAATAATAATCTGAATGGGACAAGGGAGGTAGGGCTACACCATAAGCTATAGCTAGGCCATTAAAGGTATACAAACAGACATGCATAGTTTTCATATATATATAGGTATATATATTTATATAGCGAACAAGATGAATAGTGATAGAAATTATTTAAATCGAACTCAGTCTGCACTAGTGGTAGGAGAATCCTAGCTATTCATTGAAAGTTTATCCCTTATGAAAGAGTTCGATGTCAAGTGGCGTGCCACATGGATAAATAATTCATTACAAAAAAAACTGAAATGCAATGTATGTTTGTCAATTACGTATGTCAATACGTAACAGTATATGTATTAAATATTTAGTTTTCTTAATTTGAAATAACTAACATTATGAATATATATTTTGTCTAGGAATTAAATATTTCTATAAATAACATTTATTTAGATGTAATACAAAGTGTAAACAATAGAAATAAGCAATACAATGTCACATAGACTTGTAGATTGCAATTTCACCGATGTTAAAGAAAATAAAATAATGATCTACTCATAAATCTTGTCGCTTAAGTTGTCTCAATTACAATCCCACTTTATGTATGTCGTTAGCGGTGCTTTTTAGTGCGACGTTCATTGACAATACAATTCAATTGCGCGTCAGATATGAAATAGAACGATTTTTTAATGTGTAAATTGTTCCTTTTATGTATATGTCATTTCAAACTTGGATCAATCAATGATTGTATTTCCATTTAAATATGCTGAAAGTGTTGTTTTGTAATTTATTATAGATTTAAGTGGCAAAAAAACAATAACAATATTAAAACACAATCTAAATGACAGACAACACTAACAATCAGACAACTATTGCAGCCAGCCAGACAACACAAACATACACTTTTACATACAGACAATACTAACACTTAGACATATCTGACATATAGGAAACACCAGCACTCAGTCATCTCTGACAGATTGAAGACCTTAACACTCAGATCAATCTTACAGACAGACAACACCAACCATCGGAAAATTTTAGAGACAGGCAACCCTAATAATTAATGTACATACTAAAACTGACAGACAATAGCAATCAGACCTTTCTTGCAGACAATCAGGACAGACAACACTAACGTGTACATTAGTTTCTGACATAAAACTGTGAATTAATAATAAATGTATGGCGACTAGATGTTGACGATGGGTGAAACAGTCATGCACTTAAATATGTGAGAACTAGATGTTGACGATGGGTGATACAGTCATGCACTTAAATATGTGACAACTAGATGTTGACGATGAGTGATACAGTCATGCACTTAAATGTGTGGCAACTAGATGTTGACGATGGGTGATACAGTCATGCACTTAAATGTGTGGCAACTAGATGTTGACGATGGATGATACAGTCATGCACTTAAATGTGTGGCAACTAGATGTTGACGATGAGTGATACAGTCATGCACTTAAATATGTGACAACTAGATGTTGACGATGGGTGATACAGTCAACCACTTAAATATGTGACAACTAGATGTTGATAATGGGTAATACAGTCATGCACTTAAATGTGTGACAACTAGATGTTGACGATGGGTGATACAGTCATGCACTTAAATGTGTGACAACTAGATGTTGACGATGGATGATACAGTCATGCACTTCAATATGTGACAACTAGATGTTGACGATGAGTGATACAGTCATGCACTTAAATGTGTGACAACTAGATGTTGACGATGGGTGATACAGTCATGCACTTAAATGTGTGACAACTAGATGTTGACGATGGGTGATACAGGCATTCACTTAAATATGTGACAACTAGATGTTGACGATGGGTGATACAGTCAAGCACTTAAATGTGTTGCAACTAGATGTTGACGATGGGTGATACAGTCGTGCACTTAAATGTGTGGCAACTAGGTGTTGACGATGGGTGATACAGGCATGCACTTAAATGTGTGACAACTAGATGTTGACGATGGGTGATACAGGCATGCACTTAAATGTGTGACAACTAGATTTTTAGATGGGTGATACAGTCATGCACTTAAATGTGTGGCAACTAGATGTTGACGATGGGTGATACAGGCATGCACTTAAATTGTGACAACTAGAGTTGACGATGGGTGATACAGGCATGCACTTAAATATGTGACAACTAGATGTTGACGATGGGTGATACAGGCATGCACTTAAATGTGTGACAACTAGATTTTTGACGATGGGTGATACAGTCATGCACTTAAATGTGTGGCAACTAGATGTTGACGATGGGTGATACAGGCATGCACTTAAATATGTGACAACTAGATGTTGACGATGGGTGATACAGGCATGCACTTAAATATGTGACAACTAGATGTTGACGATGGGTGATACAGGCATGCACTTAAATGTGTGACAACTAGATGTTGACGATGGGTGATACAGGCATGCACTTAAATGTGTGACAACTAGATGTTGACGATGGGTGATACAGTCATGCACTTAAATGTGTGGCAACTAGATGTTGACGATGGGTGATACAGGCATGCACTTAAATGTGTGGCAACTAGATGTTGACGATGGGTGATACAGTCATTCACTTAAACGTGTGGCAACTAGATGTTGACGATGGGTGATACAGGCATGCACTTAAATGTGTGACAACTAGATGTTGACGATGGGTGATACAGTCATGCACTTAAATGTGTGGCAACTAGATGTTGACGATGGGTGATACAGTCATCCACTTAAATGTGTGACAACTAGATGTTGACGATGGGTGATACAGGCATGCACTTAAATATGTGACAACTAGATGTTGACGATGGACGATACAGTCATGTACTTAAATGTGTGACAACTAGATGTTGACGATGAATGATACAGTCATGCCCTTAAATGTATGGCAACTAGATGTTGACGATGAGTGATACAGTCATGCACTTAAATGTGTGACAACTAGATGATGACGAAGGGTGATACAGTCATGCACTTAAATGTGTGACAACTAGATGTTGACGATGGTTGATACAGGCATGCACTTCAATATGTGACAACTAGATGTTGACGATGAGTGATACAGTATGCACTTAAATGTGTGACAACTAGATGTTGACGATGGGTGATACAGTCATGCACTTAAATGTGTGACAACTAGATGTTGACGATGGGTGATACAGTCATGCACTTCAATATGTGACAACTAGATGTTGACGATGGGTGATAGAGTCATGCACTTAAATGTGTGGCAACTAGATGTTGACGATGGGTGATACAGGCATGCACTTAAATGTTTGGCAACTAGATGTTGACGATGGGTGATACAGGCATGTACTTAAATGTGTGGCAACAAGATGTTGACGATGGGTGATACAGTCATGCACTTAAATATGTGACAACTAGATGTTGACGATCAGTGATAAAGTCATGTACTTAAATATGTGACAACTAGATGTTGACGATGGGTGATACAGTCATGCACTTAAATGTGTGACAACTAGATGTTGACGATGGGTGATACAGTCATGCACTTAAATGTGTGACAACTAGATGTTGACCATGGGTGATACAGTCATGCACTTAAATGTTGGCCACTAGATGTTGACGATCAGTGATACAGGCATGCACTTAAATATGTGGCAACTAGATGTTGACGATGGGTGACACAGGCATGCACTTAAATATGTGGCAACTAGATGTTGATGATGAGTGATACAGTCATGCACTTAAATGTGTGGCCACTAGATGTTGACGATGGGTGATACAGTCATGCACTTAAATGTGTGGCAACTAGATGTTGACAATGAGTGATACAGTCATGCACTTAAATGCGTGGCAACTAGATGTTGACGATGGGTGATACAGGCATGCACTTAAATATGTGACAACTAGATGTTGACGATGGGTGATACAGGCATGCACTTAAATGCGTGGCAACTAGATGTTGACGATGGGTGATACAGGCATGCACTTAAATTTGTGACAACCAGATGTTGACGATGGGTGATACAGGCATGCACTTAAATGTGTGACAACTAGATGTTGACGATGGGTGATACTGGCATGCACTTAAATGTGTGACAACTAGATGTTGACGATGGGTGATACAGGCATGCACTTAAATATGTGACAACTAGATGTTGACGATGGGTGATACAGGCATGCACTTAAATGTGTGACAACTAGATGTTGACGATGGGTGATACAGGCATGCACTGAAATGCGTGGCAACTAGATGTTGACGATGAGTGATACAGTAATGCACTTAAATGTGTGACAACTAGATGTTGACGATTGGTGACACAGGCATGCACTTAAATATGTGACAACTAGATGTTGACGATGGGTGATACAGGTTACTTTGAATACTTTCGGCTTCCTATTTTTTAATAGTCAAGAAAACACTTGTAGCGCCCTACCTTCGCTGGAGCTTCATCTGTGAATATTGATTCAATATTACTTAGATGATTTTCTTGATTTAAAAAAAAACTCATCTAATAAATTGAATATTTATTCTCTTTAAGTATTCAGTTTTTTTTTAAAATTGTAAAAATAAATATTCTTTGGAATTTGTTTCTTCCTTTGTTAACCGCACGTATGCTAAAAGTATTGTCCAATTTCCTGGCAAAGATCTAACTGAATAGAAAATTAGATGTTATTAAATAGCTACACAATGAATCTACATCTTTAGCAAATTAATTAATTATTCTTTGCAGTGCATTTTTTGCTGAACAACTTTTTCTTGATAATATCAGATACTGGCTTGTGTATCTCAGTGCGTATTACTTCACTTACAGCCGGTATAATTAGTTCTCCACCGATAGTATGTGGCTTTTTACGATTTTACAATCATTAAAAATATTTCGTATGAAGCCAGCCAGCCATAGCCATCTTGTGTGGTTGCGGTTGAAAAGATTTTTGTCAAAGTCAGCTGTTTCAATATTTTTTTTATCTTTAAGATCTCGAAAAGAGAATAAATCCTTTTTCTTTTTTATCACCATAAAATTTAGTCAAATGTTCTTGTAGCATGGAATGCTTTATAGCTTCACAGATATATATATTTTCTAAACACTTTCTTCTTATTTTGATGCTATCAGCAACTCTTTAAAGTACTTTTCCGCCCCCCCCCTTTCTTTTAAACTGCGTCACCGCACCCCATGGATTGCTGCAGCGCCCACCACTGTGCTAAGCCATAAAGGAACAAAATTAACTAGCCGCAAGAAATGGTTTACATCGAGCTCCATCTTTACTGGTGGTAGTAGAAACCTAACAATTCATAGAAATGTTATCCCTTATTAAAGAGATTGAATTCAAGTGGCATGCCACTTAGATAAACTGAATTCCAGGCTAGGCGAGTGTTGTATTGCTTTTCGTCAAATAGGCAAAGGAATACATGACGGTAAATGCATTAAATTTATAGTTGTCTTAATTTTAGGTAACTAGTTTCTAAAAATGTATTTTTGCTTTGAATAAGAAAAATGTATTCATCTTATAAATAACCACACAACTTCACGAGACACAAGATCGGCAATTCGAGTTCTCCCCGGTATTTGGCTTCCCTGGTTTTTAAATCCCTTATATTAACTTCGAAATCTTGTCTCTCTGTGTGTCGACATCTCTTCGTACGTCGGGTGGAAAAACAAAAGTAAAAAATGATACACTTCCCGTGATGCCATCGAGCTGAAATTTGGCACATAGACTCGTGTCACCAAACAATGAATTGTATTCCAGATCGATCGAAAGTACCGTAATTAAATTAATGCATTTTGTGTTAATCTCTATACAATCTATGTAATTCAATTTCAAAGCTTGTTATTGGTGTTTTTTTTTCACGTGACAGTTCAGTTTGCGCGTTGACGCCAGCGTCGATGTACCGGCGTGCTTTTGTTTACATGTTACGTGTCACCCTGAAGTCCGCCCAGCGATCGGTGACCAGACCTTTCCCCTCTCCAACCCCCCCCCGGGGCAGGCCTGGATAACCTATAGGCAAAAAGGCCATGCCTTGGGCACCAAGCGTCTGGGGTGGCACCACAAGGTCCTCAAGAAAAATTTGTATATAGTCCTACTCGACGATGACGTTAGCAATCGAAAAATTAATATCGTAGATCCAGTCATGGCGGATTAAATGGAAGGCTGATTGGCTACAGCAGGCCCCCCCACTTGTCTTTTTAGGCTAAAATAAGGGACCCCAAACTTATTAAAATGCACAATAAGTGGCCTGGACAGGGCCAAGGTGGAATGCAGCAAGCGCCACGTGCAATCTTAATCCTCCTGAGATCGCTTTTAAAGGGACACATGACAAATGTGGATCTTACAAAATTGAATTTTCTTAGGGTTTTGGAGTTGGACTAAGTACAGTTTGATCCATTTTTAGCATCACAGTTTGCGAAAATAAGGAAATCTGGAAAAAGGAAAATCCTTCATATGTTCCAAATTATATGTGAAGAACCTGATTAAAATTATGTCCCCAAATGGTCAATCAGTAATAATAGGATGAAGAGTAAAGGCTTCCGGTTATTTCAGTTTGTCAAATTACCGTTATTTCACTTTGTTCAGTTAAGCGTGTTTTCGATGTGTGGTAGATTGGAGAGTCCATTGGCCTTTTTTTACTTTTTTCTTGAAGCCTGCAAGGTCAAAACAAGAGAAAAGGTATGGCTAAGCAAGAGTTGCAGAACGTACGTGAGTTGCAATGTTGATTTTGCAAAATGCTGAGATCAGTCCCGGATAACGCAGCTAATATGTCTTGATATTACAAGGTCATGCAGAGCAAAATTCTAGAGGAAAATTAGTTTTCTATCTACATACCCTGTGCTACCCGTTCACTAAATCTGGTAGGATGAAGGGCCGTTGACTCTTGTTTAGAGGCAGTAAACTTCTTCTATACAGTGCAACTGATCGATACTTTTTCTCAGCTTCAACCAACAGATTAAAGATTCTGAAAGGATGCTTTGTGGATTGAACGCTGGTAAATTCTCTTTCCGATAGCAGATGGGAAGCACAAGCTGTTGGAACTAAAGCTATTCTAAAGTCTCATCCTCAGACTATAGAAGCGTTAGAGTGTTTAAAATAAGACCTGTCACCGAAGGGGGACACCAGAAGAGGAGCAGACAAAAATTGCAAAGAAGATACAAGAAATAAAAATTGCTCTCACGCTTGTCTTTTGGGAAGAAGTGGTATATTTTCACAGATTCAGTCAAGCTCTACGAAATGAGCACGTGAACTTGAAAACGTGTGCTGATTTGTATTCTTCACTAGCAGATCACTTGCAAGGAAAGACAGTGGTCATTGCTGGTGATGCCCCTTTATGTATCTCTGAATGCTAGAGACAAATTTCGTATATCTGCTTTTTACTACATTGTTGACAAACTTGTGACAGAGATTGGTAGATGAGGATAGGTATATAATGATATAGGAGTTAGATGTTCTTGTTTGATCGATGTAACACAAACATCTCAGTGTTGTGTGACTAATAAATGCTTATCCTAAAGATCTGAACAATAATTTATATACTGAACTACAAAAGTTACACAAATATATTCGCCACAAGTTTCGTGCACCAAAATCTGAAAACAACACGTTGAGTCATACATAATCATACAAAGTAATAGAGACAACACCCAGTTTGCTTTTCCAATGTAGAAATGGAATTGCGCATATTTTTAACATTAATGTTTGCGAACGTTTTAAATTAGCGCTCTTTTTCTCATTTAAAACGTACAAAAAATCTAAGTAGATTATTAATGAAATAAGAAAGGCTTGATTCCTTATCTTTGCTGATGATTGAGACAGAAATTTTGCGCAAAATTAACTTTGATGATGAACTTTGCCAGATGTAATCTAGAATAAAGAACTTTAAAATGTAAAGTTTTGCTTTCTCTGACTTGCTCATCTTTTAAAAAAAGTTACAGTACGTTTGTCTAATACAGGGGCGGATTAAGACTGCACGGGGCCCCTGGGAGCAAATTCAAACGGGGGCCCTACGTAGCCAGCGGCGCTTTAAATAAAATGATTGTTAGCAGCTAATATAAGACGTCACTAAATAGTCCATTGGTTCCTTCCTCATGCTTTGACTGTACTAAGGGACCGGCCTTCTCAGCCAAAAGTTTTATTCATGAAAAAAACAAAACTCGAAGATTTTTATGACTGTATCCTAAAATTAAGTGTAAAAAGACAAATGAAAAAAAAATGTTTCAAGCACTGGAAAAAGATCCATGCATCGTTTGCACCACAAGCCTACACACTTCCGTGCGACTAGGGGAGCTTATTGACAATCAATACTTTAAAGAATATAAACAATATTCTTTAATATTATCCCTTTTAAGCATACCAAATCAGGTCTTTCAAATACGACATTATAATATATTGAAGTGCGATTATTAATGCATTATATTTTCAGGGATTCATGCAAACAATTGTCCACCTTTATTATAAAATATACTAAGTTTGGGGGCCCTTAAATCATCGGGGGGCCCTTGCTTTAGCCCGTTCAGCTTTAATCCGCCATAGGTCTAATATTATTACAAAATTAATTAAATATTAATTTCAATACAGAAATAACTTATCGTAGGTTTTTTCGAGTGAAACTAGTACAAACATATGTGATAACAGCGGCGTCACTACAGTTTGATACTTACCCCATAGACCCCTCCGAGTATGACAATGCAAAATAACGAGGCATACAGAATTTTACCCTTTGGTGTCCGCACCTCCCGCAATCCCCTGTGACGCCAACTGTTTGGTGTTTTAGTTGGTTTGCTTAATATTGAACATACCAGCGGTCAGTGGGGGATCAGGGCAGATTGTGGGTATGAGCCTTGTCTTATCTTATATATACAGACGCTCCTTCTATACAGAAGATTAATGCAGCGTTCACAGGCCATGGCTATAAGGGTTCCACGCATTACCCAGCTCCCTTTATTTCCCTAACTAGTGTTAGGTACCCTGGGTGGACTCAGGGACGCCCTAGGGCCCAGGAACAAATCCTTGCCATAACATGGATTTGAAACCGTGACCATCGGTACGCCAGTCGAGTGCGCACGCCACTCGACCACCGTGCCCCTAGGGCACCAAGATGGCTTAATCCGGCCCTGCAACTGATCACGCATGCCTCTCGACCACCGTGCCCCTAATTTACATATCATTCACAAATATAAATTAAATCACCATTATATAAGGAATTAGTGACACTTGTTCAAGAGCGTTTATTTATAAATTTATATAACTTGTCCCCTTTCTTCTTTGGAC
>CALYLW010002703.1:0-33553 GCA_944989445.1 Ampullaceana balthica | reverse complement strand
AGCGTGCACCAGGGAGTGGTAGCGCCTACTTTGGGAATCACTGTACAAAGCCATAAACAAAAGGCAAACAGACTTGAATACTTTTATTTATATATAAATGAAGTAATGTAAGTTATTGAATTCGAACTAAATCTATACTGGGTGTAGGAGAATACTAAAAATTCATTGAAATATTATCTCTTTGTAAGGAGATCGAAGTTCAAGTGGTGTGCCACTTGGATAAACACAAAATCGTCCCGTATACAAGTAGTACAGATGTATGAACTAGTCAAAATAAGACATGACGGTAAATGTAATAAATTTATAGGTTTTCACAATTTGAAATAACTAGAATATAATAAATTTATTTTGCTCTGAATGACAGATTTCTATAAAGAATATTTAGATTCATGCAATACAAAATATAAGCAATACAAATAGATAATACCATGTCACATAGACTTATAGATTGCAATGTAATCGAAGTTAAATAAAATGATAATATAATATTTTCATTAGTCTTGTTGCTTAAAATTGTCTCAATTACAACATCATTTTAGTAGCTCGATAGCGGTGCATTTTAGTGCGGTGTTCATGGAAATTACAATCTGATGCACGTCAAAATGACAATAGATAGTAATTTAATTTGTTAATTTTTCTTTATATGCATGAGTGAGTTCAAACTTGGATCAAAGATTTCATTTCCACTTAAATATCCTGAATGGGTTTTCATAAATATATATAATATATATATATAAAACTATATAATTTGCAATTGTCACGCAAGTCAGTCAGTCTGTCCTGACGCTACTCATTTTAGAAAGCAGGGAAAACCAAATTACTGCACCAAAGCATCAAAAGGTGTGCAAATTAAATATGCGCTGTAAAAAAATATTATATGACGTCATCGTTTTCGCTAATATTTTAATTTTGGAAAAGGTATCAATGTAAAAATAGTATTTGATGATGGTTAATTATGAATAAAAAAACAAAGGGCACGCCGTAGTCGCCCTGCAACCCCTATTATATAAATTAAATACTTTGTGTACATTTCAGAAAGTTTAATATTTCGTATTTATCAAACAAGGACAAGTTAGTTGGGCTTTTGATAAAGGTCGCGCCGTAGGCGCCCTAAAAAAGTGCATTTTTTATAAAATAAATAGATTTCAGCTGAAAACTTCCGTCATTTTTGACGGGTGTACGCTAGTATATATATAAATGAAAGTATGTATATATGTATGCCTGTCCTTATAGCTGACTAAACCATTCATCCGAACGCCATGAAACTTTTGGAAAGTTTTGAGCTTGCTTCTGGGATGGTAAATGGCTACTTTTTTGTCAATTTAACACTCATGGGGCACCGGGGGCCCATAATATGATTTTTTTCTAATATGAGCTATATAAAACTTAGTTTAAGCGTTAGCTTTTGGAGAAATTGATGGACCTTAATAAAACTTTGTATGTAGCAACTTGTTAGCCAATATTGAAATACTATAGGGCACTACTTTCCTAATTGCCATTTCGTCTTGCCCAAAATGTCTTTTTTCATAAACGTATAACATTTAATTCAAAATTCAAATATTAAGATCTTCAGCAACAAAGACACATATATCCACTATGTATTTGATTGAAAAAACAGGTTTATTACTTGACATCTTGCACTAAATGGGCCCTGGGCCCCTTGATGTCATTTTTGCTTATATGAGCAATATAAAAATTAGTTGATGCGTTAGCTACTGAGTAAATGAATGGATCTTATCCAAATTTGTAAACAAAAACTTGGTAGCCCATATTAAAATAACAAAGGGAACTGAACTTGCAATGTCCAATTGTTCAGGGCTCCCAAAATGTCTTTTTTTATATATGTTTGAGGTATTATTTCCCATTCTATTTTTATCGATTTTGAGCAATATATCTATGATGAAAATGAATTAAAATGAACATTATTTTGAAATTAACATCTTACGTCGAATGGCCCGGGGGCCCCAAATGTCTTTTTTTGTATACTCTAAGATAGTATTTCCCTCTCAGTTTTCAACGATTTTGAGAAATATATCTATGATAAAACTGATATTAAATTAACAGGTTTTCAAAATGTACATCTTTTATCAAATGGGCCCGGGGGCCCCTTAATGTAGTTTTTCCTTATATTTGCTATATACAAATTAGTTTAAGTGTAAGATAATTAGAAAATAACTGGATTTTGACCAAACTTAGTATATAAAAACTTAAGAGGCTATATTAAATTACTGTAGGGCACTAAACTCCTAAAGTCCAATTCCTCGGGGCTGGAGGCCCTACATTTTCTTTTTTTAATAAAATATTAATTATTAAATGACCCATTCAATTACACGATATTGAGTAATATAGATAAATATATGTATACATTTGTTATAAAATTGTTTGAATTGAACAGATTTTCGAAAGTCATATGTTAAACTGATGGGCCCGGCGACCCTTAATGTAATTTTTGTTTTATGTATATGTATTCCTTGTTACTGAGATCGTTGCTTTACGACAGATCTGCTAGTGTAATATAGAATTTACTGGCAAGACATTAACAATTAAACACCTCTATAAAACTAACAGACAACTCTAAGGAAATTACAAACAACTCTTGCAGGCAGACAGACATCACTTTTACATACATACAATTCAAACACTCAGACATCTTTAACATTTAGGAAACACAAACAATCAGACATCTCTAAAATTTAGGAAACACAAACAATCAGACATCTCTGACAGAAAGACAACCTTCACAATCAGACCAATCTTAAAGACTGATAACACTGACAATAGGACAACACTGACAATAGCGCATAATTTACAAAGTGACAGACACATATTCATACTTATATCTTACAAACTGGCAGTCGACATTACCAATCAGTCAACTCTTACGACTAACAGACAACACTAACAGAAAACTCTTAAAGACAGACTTACCTTAAAAACAGACAACTCTTACAAACTTACAGGCAACAAAGAACAACAGACAACATTTTACAGACAGACAATAATAAATTATCCATTGGTTTGTGATATAAACTGAGAATTGATAACAGACAGATATAAACTTTTTACAAACCAGCTTTTTAAATTGATCAAAAACACAATTGTCTTGTAATGACCTCATTGTAAAGAAATATGGTGATATATTTTATAAGATAGTATGACAGACATTCGTCATTGTTTAAAGATCACTCACAGCGCACATTCGTCATTGTTTAAAGATCAACTCACAGCGCACATTCGTCATTGTTTCAAGATCAACTCACAGCGCACATTCGTCATTGTTTAAAGATCAACTCACAGCGCACATTCGTCATTGTTTAAAGATCAACTCACAGCGCACATTCGTCATTGTTTAAAGATCAACTCACAGCGCACATTCGTCATTGTTTAAAGATCAACTCACAGCGCACATTCGTCATTGTTTAAAGATCAACTCACAGCGCACATTCGTCATTGTTTAAAGATCAACTCACAGCGCACATTCGTCATTGTTTAAAGATCAACTCACAGCGCACATTCGTCATTGTTTAAAGATCAACTCACAGCGCACATTCGTCATTGTTTAAAGATCAACTCACAGCGCACATTCGTCATTGTTTAAAGATCAACTCACAGCGCACATTCGTCATTGTTTAAAGATCAACTCACAGCGCACATTCGTCATTGTTTAAAGATCAACTCACAGCGCACATTCGTCATTGTTTAAAGATCAACTCACAGCGCACATTCGTCATTGTTTAAAGATCAACTCACAGCGCACATTCGTCATTGTTTAAAGATCAACTCACAGCGCACATTCGTCATTGTTTAAAGATCAACTCACAGCGCACATTCGTCATTGTTTAAAGATCAACTCACAGCGCACATTCGTCATTGTTTAAAGATCAACTCACAGCGCACATTCGTCATTGTTTAAAGATCAACTCACAGCGCACATTCGTCATTGTTTAAAGATCAACTCACAGCGCACATTCGTCATTGTTTAAAGATCAACTCACAGCGCACATTCGTCATTGTTTAAAGATCAACTCACAGCGCACATTCGTCATTGTTTAAAGATCAACTCACAGCGCACATTCGTCATTGTTTAAAGATCAACTCACAGCGCACATTCGTCATTGTTTAAAGATCAACTCACAGCGCACATTCGTCATTGTTTAAAGATCAACTCACAGCGCACATTCGTCATTGTTTAAAGATCAACTCACAGCGCACATTCGTCATTGTTTAAAGATCAACTCACAGCGCACATTCGTCATTGTTTAAAGATCAACTCACAGCGCACATTCGTCATTGTTTAAAGATCAACTCACAGCGCACATTCGTCATTGTTTAAAGATCAACTCACAGCGCACATTCGTCATTGTTTAAAGATCAACTCACAGCGCACATTCGTCATTGTTTAAAGATCAACTCACAGCGCACATTCGTCATTGTTTAAAGATCAACTCACAGCGCACATTCGTCATTGTTTAAAGATCAACTCACAGCGCACATTCGTCATTGTTTAAAGATCAACTCACAGCGCACATTCGTCATTGTTTAAAGATCAACTCACAGCGCACATTCGTCATTGTTTAAAGATCAACTCACAGCGCACATTCGTCATTGTTTAAAGATCAACTCACAGCGCACATTCGTCATTGTTTAAAGATCAACTCACAGCGCACATTCGTCATTGTTTAAAGATCAACTCACAGCGCACATTCGTCATTGTTTAAAGATCAACTCACAGCGCACATTCGTCATTGTTTAAAGATCAACTCACAGCGCACATTCGTCATTGTTTAAAGATCAACTCACAGCGCACATTCGTCATTGTTTAAAGATCAACTCACAGCGCACATTCGTCATTGTTTAAAGATCAACTCACAGCGCACATTCGTCATTGTTTAAAGATCAACTCACAGCGCACATTCGTCATTGTTTAAAGATCAACTCACAGCGCACATTCGTCATTGTTTAAAGATCAACTCACAGCGCACATTCGTCATTGTTTAAAGATCAACTCACAGCGCACATTCGTCATTGTTTAAAGATCAACTCACAGCGCACATTCGTCATTGTTTAAAGATCAACTCACAGCGCACATTCGTCATTGTTTAAAGATCAACTCACAGCGCACATTCGTCATTGTTTAAAGATCAACTCACAGCGCACATTCGTCATTGTTTAAAGATCAACTCACAGCGCACATTCGTCATTGTTTAAAGATCAACTCACAGCGCACATTCGTCATTGTTTAAAGATCAACTCACAGCGCACATTCGTCATTGTTTAAAGATCAACTCACAGCGCACATTCGTCATTGTTTAAAGATCAACTCACAGCGCACATTCGTCATTGTTTAAAGATCAACTCACAGCGCACATTCGTCATTGTTTAAAGATCAACTCACAGCGCACATTCGTCATTGTTTAAAGATCAACTCACAGCGCACATTCGTCATTGTTTAAAGATCAACTCACAGCGCACATTCGTCATTGTTTAAAGATCAACTCACAGCGCACATTCGTCATTGTTTAAAGATCAACTCACAGCGCACATTCGTCATTGTTTAAAGATCAACTCACAGCGCACATTCGTCATTGTTTAAAGATCAACTCACAGCGCACATTCGTCATTGTTTAAAGATCAACTCACAGCGCACATTCGTCATTGTTTAAAGATCAACTCACAGCGCACATTCGTCATTGTTTAAAGATCAACTCACAGCGCACATTCGTCATTGTTTAAAGATCAACTCACAGCGCACATTCGTCATTGTTTAAAGATCAACTCACAGCGCACATTCGTCATTGTTTAAAGATCAACTCACAGCGCACATTCGTCATTGTTTAAAGATCAACTCACAGCGCACATTCGTCATTGTTTAAAGATCAACTCACAGCGCACATTCGTCATTGTTTAAAGATCAACTCACAGCGCACATTCGTCATTGTTTAAAGATCAACTCACAGCGCACATTCGTCATTGTTTAAAGATCAACTCACAGCGCACATTCGTCATTGTTTAAAGATCAACTCACAGCGCACATTCGTCATTGTTTAAAGATCAACTCACAGCGCACATTCGTCATTGTTTAAAGATCAACTCACAGCGCACATTCGTCATTGTTTAAAGATCAACTCACAGCGCACATTCGTCATTGTTTAAAGATCAACTCACAGCGCACATTCGTCATTGTTTAAAGATCAACTCACAGCGCACATTCGTCATTGTTTAAAGATCAACTCACAGCGCACATTCGTCATTGTTTAAAGATCAACTCACAGCGCACATTCGTCATTGTTTAAAGATCAACTCACAGCGCACATTCGTCATTGTTTAAAGATCAACTCACAGCGCACATTCGTCATTGTTTAAAGATCAACTCACAGCGCACATTCGTCATTGTTTAAAGATCAACTCACAGCGCACATTCGTCATTGTTTAAAGATCAACTCACAGCGCACATTCGTCATTGTTTAAAGATCAACTCACAGCGCACATTCGTCATTGTTTAAAGATCAACTCACAGCGCACATTCGTCATTGTTTAAAGATCAACTCACAGCGCACATTCGTCATTGTTTAAAGATCAACTCACAACATCGCGAGTCTACAATACAATTCACGTCGTTGTGTAGGGTCACCTTGTAATTTAAAATGCTTTATAATACAGTTTATGTAATAATTTTTAATATGATTCAAACGTTAACATTAAACTTCTATCAATGTTTGTTATGTTGATAAGAATCAGCGGAGTCCCGTTGTCTGGGGACATCTGTGACAAATATAACCGTACAATTTACATAATTAGATTTTATAAGCCTTACAAGCTTGCATTTACTTCGGTAGATGGTGATGTCACTGTTTGGACTTAATACTGTGTTTTGAAAAATAGTTTTAATCAACTCCTTAACACAAGTCACGTGACCAGCGTCAACGACTACACATGAGGAGCATCACGTGACCCATACCTGAGGAGACTGACGTACTGCAGGCCTTACCCTCAGGAGGTTCACTATACAAGACTTTACTGTTGAATGCAAATATTGTCTTGTAAGCAGATATACTATTTTACTATTATACACGTTCTAGTGATAATACGTAGACGATTACAGTTATAATGGTTTGAAATTTCATAATATTTTATATTTCTTTACAACTTGTAAATAAACTAATATAAGTAGTGTTTATATATATATATATATATATATATTATATATATATATATATTACCATTAATGTATGTATTTTGATTGACATAATACCATTGAATACCGTAACGCATTTATTTCATGACTGATACATATATATGATGTAAATAGAATAACAATGTTTTTTTTTCTGGCACAGAACTAGAATGATAGTGTTAATGGAAAGACAGATGAATTTTCCTTCAAATACAATGGATAATAAGATCTGTTTAAAATACTGTTTAAAACATTTTGATATATTAAACATTAAACAGTTCAGCTCTTCAATAGAGCACGCGAATCATGGCGAATGTTATTGAAGGTTTGCTTCATAGACTTCTAGGAAAGAAAAGATGGCTTGAGAAGTAATGATCTGAAGATTTCATATATGATTATAAACAAGAGTTATAAACACTTGTGTGAGAGTGAGGCCGATGGGTGGTTTAAATATGAAATCGACATTTGTGGAACTTATTCTTGGTACTTTTTAATGTTAGAGTAAGGAGTCAATAATATAAACCAACTGTGTTTGATATTAATTTTAGCCTATCAAATGTTATTATACTTTTAGCCTGGGATCCCGTTCCCCTTGAGAGATCATTCTGGTTTCTCTCACGATTTCTCTTTGGATCCCGATCTTCTTATCAATGTACATGTGGCTAGGTATCGTTAACACAATAAATAACAATCTACTTTTAATCTACGCTTTTATTTATGGCTTCCACCACGAAAACTTTAAATTTAGTTTAATATTACAATTATTAGTGCTGGAAGGACACACGATTCTGGATAAGGAGTTTGCGTACATCTTTGGACTCAGTGGGAGAGGGGGGGCGGGGTAGGAACAACCCTAAGGTCACAAATAATACAAAAGTGATCTGAGGACAGCTCATCAGTTATAGTTGCTGATTGAACAATCCAGGCCTGTGCTATACCCAATCATTAATGTGTACTTAATTGTGCTTTACTTGAATAACTGTTCTCATCTTCGTCTTTGCGCTGTACCTACATACATTTAAAGTGTGATTCGTGATGTAGTGCTTATCACGTCTGCCTTAAACACGGAAGCCCAAGCAAAAAAAAATGTTGTAACTTTTAAAAACGTGTGTTTGTGCCCTTTCTTTTCAACCTTTTTGCGAATATGGCGGACATTCGCTAAGGTCGACCAATCACAGTTTATGCTTGACAGGATAAGGTGTTGAAGGGTGGTGGGCATGTAGATAACCACAGTGCGAATATTTCGAGACCAACAGTGCGTCGCTGGTGCGACTTTCACTTGCGTTGTTTTTATTTCTTTGTGCCGTAGTTTGTGTACGTTCATTCCCCCTTTTCTTTGCACTATCAATGAGCAAGTCTGCGGCGTATGCTACACCGCGGGCGTATCTAGTTAACGATACATTGAGAAAATCAAACAAGTCATCGCTATCTTGAGATGTTGTGGTTGAAAAGATTTTTGTTACTGTCAGTTGTTTTACATTATTTTCTTTCAGTATTTTAGTCATCAAAAAAAAATCCTTATCTTTTTAATGTCCATTAATTTTAGTCACATGTTCTTGTAGTCTAGGAGGCTTTATAGGTTCGCAGAATACATAAATCAAATTGTATAAATATGTTTTCTTTCTTTTATGCTACCATCGCCTTCTTAAAGTTATGCTCCCCCAAATACACCTGTGGTCACTGCAGCACCCACCAGGGAGAGGTTGCGCATATATTGCCACCGTAATGCCATAAAGACAAACAGCATTTTTTCGTTTATATATAATATATATTTTATATATATAATAACCAAAATGAACTGTTGACAGGAAATGTTTAAATGGAACTAAGTCTATACTGGTGTGTGGGGGGTGGGGTGGGGGTGGAATCTTAGCAATTCATTGAAATGTTATCTCTTGTGGAAGAGATCGAAGTCAAGTGGCGTGCCACTTGTATAAATATTAGTGCTGTCAAACGGGAGTAGCCACTATGCATTTATCAATTAACCAAAGCAATACATGAAGATAAGTGTATAAAATTTATAGTTTTATTAATTGAAAATAACTAGGATTAAAAAAAATATATATTTTTTTTTAAATTTGAATTAAACATTACTATACATATTATTTAGTTACATGCAATACAAAGTGTATGCCATACAAATAAGTAATACTATGTCGCATAGACTCGGACATTGAAATCTAATCATAGTTACAGCTAATAATAATATGATTTTCTCATTTTTCATGCCACTTATGTTGTCCCAATTACAATATTATATTAAGCAGTTCGATAGCGGTGCTTTTTAGTACGACGTTCAAGGAACATCCAATTTGATTGCACGTCAGATATGACATTAAAAAGTCTTTTAATTTGTAAATGTTCTCTTTTATGTGTATGTGATTTCTAACATTGGGAAATGGTTTCATTCCATTTTAATATGCTAAATAAGTTTTGACTGATGTGTTATAGAATTTACTGGCAAACAAAACTAACAATAAAAAAACTAACATCCGTACAACACTAATCATCAGAAAACTCTAAAAGGCTAAGCGACAACACTTACAATCAAACAACTTTTACAGGCAGACATACAACACTAACAAACAGACAATTTGTACATACAGGCAAAACCAACGAACAGGCACGTCATATATTTAGGAAACACGAAGAATCATAATCTCTGACATAAAGACAACATGATAAGGCCAATCTTATAGACCGACAACACTGACAATTGGACAACAGATTTTTTGTTTTTTTTTGTTTGAAGCGTAGGTTCGATCATTCGTATACACATAAGTAGATTTGCTTGTATTTCGTATATAAGATTGTCTCTGGTTCGGCTTAAAATTTAGCAAATTTTGCTTAAATTAGGCAAACCGCGTAAAACCACACTTCAAAGGTATAGTTTATACCAAACACCATTTGATGATATTATTGACGCCTTCCCCAAATAATAAAGATATCCTTAAAAAAAGTCCCGAAAAATATGCCCAGTGTATATATATATATATATATATATAAATCACTCATTGGTGCCACTCATACACAAGTGCTTTATACTCTTGTATTTAATCCATTTTCTATTCTATTGCTACATTCAATCCATCTTTCCTTTCGGGCAGTCTATGAAGCAATCCGTTCATAACATTTTCGTGTACTATTGAAGCAATTAAGCTGCACTATACTAAAATAAGGTGTTTTACACTGTATTGTAAAATTGCTGTTTCTTTCAATCAATGCGTAAGAATTTATCGATGTTTAATTTAGATGAATGACTTAAGCTAAGTCATCCGCTGACGTGGAGAGGAATGGGCGCCACCAAGGTCTAATAAGCTCGAGAATGTTCTAATGAAAACATTAGAACCCCCTGAGTTATGGGGGACACACACAAAAATTTAATCTACAAAAATGGCCCTGTATGACACACTTTTATAGAAAATGCAATTATATGATCAAATGTATTCAATTGAATTTAAATGTAATTAATAATATCTTTATTAGCAATTTTATTTTTCACAAGTTTCAAAACATTAAGACCAAACAGTATAGTTTATTATACAATTTTTGCTAAGACAAATATCTACATACTAATTCGGGCATATTTTTTTGAAAACCGTGTCATAGATTGCTTCACAAAGATTTTAGTTGTTTAAAAGAGATGAGAACGCGTTATGGTTTTAATTAAATAATATTTTATAAATTGATGTAAAAAGAAAACTAAATAGAAAGGTTAATTATTTATCTGATCAAATAAAATTTATACCCCAAAAATCTACCACAAAAAAAAACATTTTTAACCATAAAAATATATAAATAGGCACAAATTTGGTTTGCAAATAAGAACACATCTCCTTTAGGACCGAGTTACATTGACGTGCATAAAATGTATTTCCAGTCAGAGCTGCACCGCAAAGCACCGGTGCTAAAGAATTTAATAAAAAAGTTTTACTTAAAATAAAATTATCTTGCAAATTTAATACAGGGATATTAATATCTCTATTAAAACTACCTGAAAGTATAATTTATTTTCAATTGAGCAGTGAGTAACAAACTTATGTTACAGAAATGTTTTATTGTGATTAAACAATTTAGAATTTTACTAATATTAAATTTAAGCGAAGAAGAAACAATTTAGAATCGTTTATATTTTTTTTTAAAATTAACTACAAAATCTATTTACAATAGGAAGTATAAATGTTTTGTTCTCAATTTTGAAGACACTGTCTTTCTTAGGCTTATACGGTTTTCATTCAAGTGGCATGCCACTTGACTTCGATCCTAATTTAATAATTCAATGAAACACTAGGTTTCTAACATTAATCATACAGTGAATCAAATTAAAACCAACTGCTGTACATGTTTGCACCAAATATTTTATTAGTTTTAGTAAAGAAGTAAAATTCAGAGTAAAAACAAACTATACATTACTAACTGTACGTCTTTGTAGACATGACGTCATATTTACTGATAACTTGCATGTCTTTTTCATGTTTTAATATCTATTTAAATATCATTGCAAGTTGCTAAGGTAAAATTAATTTTTTAGTTTTGTTTTATTGTGGATGTGATTATTTCTAGGGGTCTGCCGATACGCATTTTTGCCGATATTGCCGATACCGATATTACCAATGTTTTTTTAATCCGATATGAGTATTTGTTAGGACAAAAACCAGCGGTCTTATTTGATGACGTCATTCTTAAATTTATCAATCGTAATTATTTATATTTTATATGTAAGGCTAATGGTTTAAATAAGACAATCATCTCTACAAGTGAAAAAAATACATGTTTATAGTAATAGCAACTGATATCTCTACAATGAAATCAGTTGCTATTACTTGGAGAGATGATCATTTGCTATTACTATAAACATGTATTTATCATCTCTTCAAGTAAACTAAACAAACAGCTGTTCCTTGTAAAAATGACAAGTCTAAATTTATTTCTAAGAACGCTCATAATTGTCGTCTTGGCTAAATGGATGCTATAATTAGTCTACCAGCCACAAACAAATGTTCAATCAGCCACAGATAAATGGTAAAGAGTAAACGAATATAGGAACAAAATAATATCGCCCAACGTTGGAGAGACTTACAATAAACGTTCATCCAAAATGAAAACTTATAAGATGTAAACTTATAACAATGGATCAATATCATTATGCAGACATCGTTTTATACAGACCATAAAATAGAAGCTTAAGAATTACCTAAAAATTCAACTTTATCTTAGAAAGTTAGTGCGCTGAGACCGACAATGTAATAGCGAATGTAATAATATATACAGTCATGCTAAAAGAAAAGTTAAATAAAGATAAGCTTTTCATCAATTACATATGTTTAAAAAGTGATGTAATGTTTGTAAATAATTAATATGCATATAGTAATAATGGTCAAATTTACTCAGGACGCTTACAATTTATAGAAACCAAAGTATATGATTATATACTTCAACTAAAAAATTTCGTCCACCTAACTGAAACAGCACTCACCTAGATGAGACATGCTTGTTTGTGTACATATGTTGTTTATTTTTAGATTTAGATACAATAATTTAGAAAATAAAGATACATTTCGCAGGATTCTATCTATATTTTTAATGAAGGTTATGGAAACGGTTTTTCACGCTAGCGATGCACCACAAAGCACCGTTGCATTTGTTTTTAAGATGAAATTGTAATTATTTACCAAACTTACTTTGACGATAAATGATAGGAATTTTTTTTCTTTTAGAAAAAATTAAATTAATATATAATTAATAGCTTTATGCTCTTTAATATTATTGACCTTTGTTACTTAGTTATTTGTATGAACGCAAATTAAAAAAAAATTGAATAGAAACTTGAAATTCGAAGTACAAGCAAGATTTTAAAATTATATTTATTTCGAATTTAAAAAAAACAATAAAATTTATATATATATATTGTAACATATAATATTACCTTACTGCTTTTTATAATGTTCGCTATCTATGTCGAAAACCAGTCTATTCTAGTCAAGTGCTATTCACTTGCTCTCTATCCCTATAAATAGGGATACAATGTCGATGATTGGTTAGTATTCTCCTCAAAAAAAATTTTTTTTAAAAAAATAACCATAGTCTAGTTTCAAACATTCTCATTTGCCATTAAAAACTCATTTCTCTATTTTATTCCATAATTATTAATAATTACTAACTTATAGACAATAGACCAACGAGGGCAAAACTGCGGCTCTCGAGCCACTTGCGGCTCTTATGAGTTCACTTTGCGGCTCCCGAAATTTATTAATTTAGAACTTTGAAATATATAATATATTTTTTTTTAATGAACGTTTTTTTAAAATGACGAAACAAGGGTTGAAAAATCTCTGATTGATTTAAAATTTAAAAGTTAAGGAAAGAATTGGTTTCTGGTTAGATGGTGAATTGTTGGTTCCATTTTTGGTAAAATCCGCATTTCGAAGTGTTGACCATCGCTATTAGTGCTACTAAAGATAGTAACTTATTATTTAAAACGTAACGTCAAATATAGCGACAAGTTGCAGGAAATGAAAACTACAGAAGAAAATAGAAGTTTTCCACCAATTGGAAAGAGGGCTTCGTATTTATCTATGTAGGCGATAAGCCTTCTTTTGACAAAATCTTCAAACTGCAAGTTAACTGCAAGCAAATTACTATCAAAAAGTCATGAACAGTTATCATTGCAGTATACACTGCAATCTGAATTAAGAAAAAGCAAGCTTACTGAGTTGAAGTCTGGAATGCGTCAACAGCATACGCTACTTTCTGCTTTCAGCAAAAAAAGGTGTCACTTTAACTGAGGCAAGTTATCACATCCCTTGTAATATTGGTCACTTTAACTGAGGCAAGTTATCACATCCCTTGTAATATTGGTCACTTTAACTGAGGCAAGTTATCACATCCCTTGTAATATTGGTCACTTTAACTAAGGCAAGTTATCACATCCCTTGTAATATTGGTCACTTTAACTAAGGCAAGTTATCACATCCCTTGTAATATTGGTCACTTTAACTGAGGCAAGTTATCACATCCCTTGTAATATTGGTCACTTTAACTGAGGCAAGTTATCACATCCCTTGTAATATTGTATCACTTTAACTGAGGCAAGTTATCACATCCCTTGTAATATTGGTCACTTTAACTAAGGCAAGTTATCACATCCCTTGTAATATTGGTCACTTTAACTAAGGCAAGTTATCACATCCCTTGTAATATTGGTCACTTTAACTAAGGCAAGTTATCACATCCCTTGTAATATTGGTCACTTTAACTGAGGCAAGTTATCACATCCCTTGTAATATTGGTCACTTTAACTGAGGCAAGTTATCACATCCCTTGTAATATTGGTCACTTTAACTGAGGCAAGTTATCACATCCCTTGTAATATTGGTCACTTTAACTGAGGCAAGTTATCACATCCCTTGTAATATTGGTCACTTTAACTGAGGCAAGTTATCACATCCCTTGTAATATTGGTCACTTTAACTGAGGCAAGTTATCACATCCCTTGTAATATTGGTCACTTTAACTGAGGCAAGTTATCACATCCCTTGTAATATTGGTCACTTTAACTGAGGCAAGTTATCACATCCCTTGTAATATTGGTCACTTTAACTAAGGCAAGTTATCACATTCCCTTGTAATATTGGTCACTTTAACTGAGGCAAGTTATCACATCCCTTGTAATATTGGTCACTTTAACTGAGGCAAGTTATCACATCCCTTGTAATATTGGTCACTTTAACTGAGGCAAGTTATCACATCCCTTGTAATATTGGTCACTTTAACTGAGGCAAGTTATCACATCCCTTGTAATATTGGTCACTTTAACTAAGACAAGTTATCACATCCCTTGTAATATTGGTCACTTTAACTAAGGCAAGTTATCACATCCCTTGTAATATTGGTCACTTTAACTGAGGCAAGTTATCACATCCCTTGTAATATTGGTCACTTTAACTGAGGCAAGTTATCACATCCCTTGTAATATTGGTCACTTTAACTGAGGCAAGTTATCACATCCCTTGTAATATTGTTCACTTTAACTGAGGCAAGTTATCACATCCCTTGTAATATTGGTCACTTTAACTGAGGCAAGTTATCACATCCCTTGTAATATTGGTCACTTTAACTGAGGCAAGTTATCACATCCCTTGTAATATTGGTCACTTTAACTGAGGCAAGTTATCACATCCCTTGTAATATTGGTCACTTTAACTGAGGCAAGTTATCACATCCCTTGTAATATTGGTCACTTTAACTGAGGCAAGTTATCACATCCCTTGTAATATTGGTCACTTTAACTGAGGCAAGTTATCACATCCCTTGTAATATTGGTCACTTTAACTGAGGCAAGTTATCACATCCCTTGTAATATTGGTCACTTTAACTGAGGCAAGTTATCACATCCCTTGTAATATTGTATCACTTTAACTGAATCTTTGTACTCCACAATGAAGTTCCTAAAATCAAAGTATAGACAAGTAACCAGTAGACAGAATCTGGTAGAATTTGTTCACGCCACACCGATGTTCCAATAAACTTTAAAAAGTGTATTTAAATTGGACTTTGAACAAAAATCATGGTTTATTTATTTTTTAATCACATTTGGCCAGATAATTGTATTTATTTTACCACCTCAGACCAATTTTATTTTTCATGTTACCGTAAGCTAAATGCAAATGCGACTCAGAGGCATCAGCTCGCAGTAAAGACATTTGCAATAATTTATTAATTACTGATGTAATATGTTCTTAAAATGTCTTAAAATAAAAAAAAATTCATTTCTCTTTCGTATTGCATTTCTGCTATATCTATTGTTCTGACAAACTTATATTAATTTTAATGGTTGTTATAAAAATGACACTTGTACTTGGGGGGGGGGCGTCCATAAATGACGTCACGCGCCTAGGGGGGGGCAGAGGGGTCACGCATTTGTGACGATGTGTGACGACGGGGAGGGTGGACTTTAAGAAATGTGACGTCACATCAAAACGCGCTACTTTAAATAAAAGTTCCACTTAGATACTTAATTGTTTTTACTTTATTTAATGACATTTTCAATGGCTTCACACGTGTTACGATATTAGAGTGCAGACTGACACAAAATACATACGTAAATGGCAAAAAAAGTAATTTGCAACATGCTAATTTTCAATGATAAATTATGGCTTTTAGGAGGGGGGTCAAGGCTTTGTGACGTCACATTGGAGGGGGTCTAAGTTTTTGAGACGAATTCTGATGGGCGGAGGGGGGGGGGTAAAATCGGCCGAAATCGCGTGACTTTATTTATGGACGGCCCCTCGCCGCGATTTAATTTTCTCCCTACTTTTTACCCATCAGTGTGTTTCGATACGAATAATAGTTTCTTTGAAGAATGTGGTGGGGTGGGGAGAGAGAGGGAGGAGGAAACTTTCGTCACTGACATTCGCCGGCAAAATATTTTTCATGATCACGGATCAGTGAATCAGAGCTGGGGCACGTGATCATGATGTAACACTGACCTTTGTTTCACCTCGGCTAGGGGTACTCAAGAATCAGGGAGTTACAACGGTGCTCACAGCTAAAGCTCATGTGATTGAGTGCCCTCCCCCATGATGTAACACTGACCTTTGTTTCACTTCTGCTAGGGGTACTCAAGAATAAGGGAGTTAAAACGGTGTCACAACTAAAGCTCATGTGATAAATACTTTATTCCCGTTATGATTTACACGATCTTGAAGAGCATTGACTAATATATCTAGCATGATCCATATTGAAATGAACAGGTATTTTAAAGTTAATTTCTTGCACTGATTGGGCCCGTTAGCCCTTAATGTTTGTTTTTGCTAATCTTATCTATATATATAAAAATCAATGTATGTATATATGTATGCATGTCTGTTATAGCTGACTAAACCATTCATCCGATCGCCATGAAACTTTTGGAGACTTTTGAGTACGCGGGATGGAAATAGCCTAATATTTTTTCAAAATTCAAACACTCATGGGGCGCCGAGGGCCCATAATGAGAATAGTTTCTTATATGAGCTATATAAAAATAATTAGGTAAATTGATGGATCTTAACCAAACTTTGTATATAAAAACTTGGTAGCCAATATTGAAATACTGAAACGCACTAATTTCCTAATGTTCATTTGTTTAGGACTGGGGGCCCAAAATGTATTTTTTTCATAAACATTTAAGATTGTATTCCCCATTCAATTATTAAAGATCCAGATAAATATAGAGAAATATAACCGCTATGAAATTGATTGAAATAAACAGGTGTTTTAAACTTGACATCTTGCACTATTTGGGCCCTGGGGCCCTTAATGTCGTTTTTAGCTAATATGAGCTATATAAAAATTAATTTATGTTATAGCTACTAAGTAAATGAATGGATCTTAACCAAACTTTGTATATAACAACTTGGTAGCCCATATTAAAATAAAAAGGGCATTGCAGGTCTAATATCCAATTGTTCAGGGCTGGGGGCCCCAATTGTCTTTTTTTCTAATATGTTTGAGATATTATTTGCCATTCTATTTTTAACGATTTGAGAAATATATCCATGATGAAACTGAATTTAAATGACAAGGTTTTCAAAATGTACATCTTGAACCGAATGGGCCCGAAGGCCCCTTAATGTATTTTTTTTCTTATATTAGCTTAAATAAAAATTAGTTTAATTGTTAGATAATGAGAAAATAACTGGATTTAGACCAAACATGGTATATAAAAACTTAAGAGTCTATATTAAATTACTATAGAGCACTGAACTCCTAATGTCCATTTCCTCGGGACTGCGGGCCCTAAATTTGTTTTTACTAAACTTTTAGTAAACATTGTATTCACCATTCAATTTTACACGATATTGAGCAAAATAGATAAATATATTTATATATTTGTAATGAAAATAAACAGATTTTCGAAAGTCATATGTTAAACTGATGGGCCCGGTAACACTTAAAGTAATTTCTTTTTTATCTATATGTATTCCTTTTTACTAAGATCGTTGCAACGCACGACGGGTCTGCTAGTATATATATATATGAATTACGGACACTTCGACCCCGGACGATTCGACCCCTTTGTATATACACCGTAGAAATTGTTTTTTTTTGGTTGTTTTTGAGATATACTTTTTAAAATTAATTTTTTGGTGTATAAATAAATCAACTTAATATTATTATCCATTAAAAAATAAATACAGTTTGAAATAGTTATGTGTAACGTTTAATTTATGTTGAATTGAAAAAGTATATACGCGTATAACCCGTCAACAATCAAAGAACATTCATGATTGTGATAAATGCGCCATTCCTCTCAGGTCATCTAAACCTATCTAACTCTACACCACCCCGATCCGATGTAATCGGACAATAAAAAGGCAATGTGGTCAGATAGTCCTTTCTCAAGGTGCCTACATTCTCGCTGCCCCCCCCATTCACTTTATTTACCTTTCCATAATCCTCGCAAGCATACGGCGTGCTGTGGTGGTCACTGAGTCTAGCCCTCGTAACATGTCATTATGCCCGGAAAAATTGTAAATAACAATGGCTTTACATTCAGACAGGTCATACGGACCCAGCAGCTTGAATGTTACTATTTTCTTGCTAGGCGGCGGCAATAACTATTGAATTTTTAAATCCTTTATATTAACTCGTGGTGTCTGCGGCCGCCCGACCGACCGCCCGCTGTTGTCGCCAAAACTTTTGTTCGATTTTTAACCCACTTTGCTCGTAAGCTAGCGAGCTGAAATTTTGCAGGCAGTTTTGTACTGATGATAAAAACAATGTATCAAAATTTCAGATCGATCGCATGTACCGTAATTAAATTATTGATTTTTTAGATTATTTTATTTATTCCTATGTATCATGCTATTTTTTGAGATAGAGCGTCGCGGTGCGTATCATATTGAACAACCTTTCTGTCGCGCAATAAGGTGCGTATTTTATTGACAACTCTTTTTATAAACATATTCCTGATCGGTGCGCATTATATTAAACATGTTTTACGACACAACTGCAATTTTGTATTTCTGGATGGTCTTGCGCTGCGTATTGTAATGAACATTCTTTTAGTTACGTCTCGTACATAAATGATTTATAGTGAAAAACGTGTTTTTTTACGGGTTTTTTTTATTTAAACTTTAAAATACTGACAACATTGTACGTCTTATTAAAATCAGTATTTCTGCGAGGGAGGTCTAAACGTGTTAAGGAACACAAAAAAAGTAATGGGGGTGAGACTGCAATCAGGCTTTTAAATAAGTAAATTTATGATATAAAAAACAGGGTATTAGTAGGCCTGACAAGACGTAACACAACAGCGAACGTTTCGGCAAAGAGCCTTCCTCAACGGACAAATAGTACACACATGAAAAGAAAAACACGGAATAATAATAGAAAAAACACTTAGCTGCGGTGAAATCCAAGCAGTCCAGTAGGGATAAAGAAAGAAGAGAAAAGTAAGAGCTTATATAGGAAAGGAAAGGGTGGGTGGGTGTGGCCAATCAATTGGCCACACCCACCCTTTTGAAAAGATGTGTCTTAAGTGAAGTCTTGAAGGACTTGGTTGTTTGAATACTACGTATGTGTAATGGTAGAGAATTCCATTGTTTAGCTGCACAAAAAGAGAACGAACTTTCACAAATGTTTTGGTGCATGTCTTAGGAACAGAGAGAGCGCGTGTGTCTGCAGAAGATTGTAGCTGGCGAGTGGGTGAGTAGACCGACAAAAGTTCAGTAAGATACGATGGGCATGAGTCCGAAAAGAAGTTGTGACAGAGAATCAAATACTTAAGTGGAACTTTTATTTAAAGTTACGAGTTTTTTTATGTGACGTCACATTTCTTAAACACCCCCTCCCACTCGTAACACATCGTCACTCAATAGTAATCCCATCCAGCCCCCTAGGTGCGTGACGTCATTTATGGACGGCCACAATGATGTGCATTGATGGTGGCTATAGGTTTCATTCTATATCGGTCATGACGTCATTTATGGACGGCCACAATGAGGTGCATTGATGGTGGCTATAGGTTTCATTGTATATCGGTCATGACGTCATTTATGGACGGCCACAATGAGGTGCATTGATGGTGGCTATAGGTTTCATTGTATATCGGTCATGACGTCATTTATGGACGGCCACAATGAGGTGCATTGATGGTGGCTATAGGTTTCATTGTATATCGGTCATGACGTCATTTATGGACGGCCACAATGAGGTGCATTGATGGTGGCTATAGGTTTCATTGTATATCGGTCATGACGTCATTTATGGACGGCCACAATGAGGTGCATTGATGGTGGCTATAGGTTTCATTGTATATCGGTCATGACGTCATTTATGGACGGCCACAATGAGGTGCATTGATGGTGGCTATAGGTTTCATTGTATATCGGTCATGACGTCATTTATGGACGGCCACAATGAGGTGCATTGATGGTGGCTATAGGTTTCATTGTATATCGGTCATGACGTCATTTATGGACGGCCACAATGAGGTGCATTGATGGTGGCTATAGGTTTCATTGTATATCGTTGATGACGGCGAAATTTATGCAATGTTTTGAACGGGTTAGCCGGGTATCCGATCAAAATTTGTATGTGTACCCGGGCAGCTTTTTTCAATCCCTTATATTAACTTCACCGCCGTCTCTCTCTGTCTCTCTCTCTCTCTGTCTGTCATCATCTCATGGGCTCGGCGGGCGGAAAAACAAAAGTCGAAAATGACCCACTTCCAATGATCCGATCGAACTGAAATTTGGCACACGGACCCGTCTTACCTAACAATGCATCGTATCAAAATTTCAGATCGATCGAACGTACCGTAATTAAATTAATGCATTTTTAGTTTATCCTTATATGAGGTATGTAATTTTAAATTCACGATTTGTTATTGTTTTTTTGCCACGTGAAAGTTTGAGCATTGAGGCGACCCAACGAAACGACGGTGCGCTTTTGTTTACATTTTACGTGTCACTCTGAGCTCGGTCAAGCGAATCGGTGACCAGACTTTTCCCCTCTCCCCCTCCCACCCACCCCTCCCCCCTAGGGTTATGAAGCAAACTTGTGTTAAGACAGATTCAGTCTGTAAATGTTTGAAAATAATCAATACTGTTAGTTATGTCTCATATATAAGGGATTTATAGTCAAAAACTTTGTTTTTACGGGTTTGTTTTATTCAACAATTTTGACAGCCCAACGACTACTGATAAGAAATTACTCACACAATAAATCTTCAATTTCTTCAGTCATTTAATCAATTATTCGCTGTACTGTAAAATTGAACAACGATAGCTTCTTGATACCATCAGATGCTGGCTTGTGTATCACAGAACGTAAAACTTCACTTCTAGCCGGAAAACATTCCTGATCTGGAAATCATTAACGATTCATTGTGAGCAGCAGGAAAGTCATCGCTATCTCGTGTTGTTGCGGTTGACATTTTTTTTGTTAATGTCAGTTGATTTAATACATTTTTTCTCTTTGTAATCGACAATATGATACATCTTTATCTTTTTTTTATGTCCAATAATTTTAGTTATATTTTCTTGTAGCCTGGAAGGCTCTATAGGTACATAAATAAAATTAATTGTCTAAACCTTTTTTCTTTCTTGTATGCTATCCTTAAAGTTTTTCTCCCCCAAATACACCTGTGGTCACCACCGCCCACCTGGATCACACCAGCACCCACCAGGGGGCGGTTGGGCCTACATTGGGAATCAACGTAACGCCATAAGGACAAACAGTATATTTTCATTTATATATAATATATACTTATATTAATATATATATATATATATATATATATATATATATATATATATATATATAACAAACAAAATGAACTGGTGCCAGGGCATGTTTTAAATGTAACTCAGTCTATAATGTTGGTGGGAGAATCTTAGCAATTCATTGAAATGTTATCCCTTATGGAAGAGATCGAAGTCAAGTGGCATTCCACTTGATAAACAATAATGTCTCAAGTACATATGTAGCGGATGCAATCTCACCAATTAGTCAAAGAAATACGCGAAGATAAATGTATAAAAATTTATAGTTTTTCTTTAATTTGAAATCACTAAGATTCAAAAAATGTATTTTTCCTTTGAAGTAAACATTTCTATACATAATATTTAGTTACATGCAACACAATGTGTCTACCATAAAATTAAGTAATACTATGATGCAAAGACTCGTAGATTGAAATTTAAGCAAAGTTAAAGATAATACTATTATGGTCTTCTGATTTTTAATGCCGCTTAAGTTGTCTCAAATACAATCTCATATTAAGTAGATCGATAGCGGTGCTTTTTAGTGCGGCGTCCATGGAAAATACAATTTGATTGCACGTCAGATATAAAATAGCAAGTCTTTTACTTTGTAAATGCTCTCGTTTATGTATATGTGTTCTAGTTTGGGAACTGACTTCATTTCATTTTAATATGCTAATTTTCATTTTTCTAGTGTGCTATAAAATTTACTTGCAAAACAAAACTAACAATCAGACAACTCTAACATACATACAACACTAATAATCAGAAAACAATAACAAACTGAGAGACAACACTTACAATTAAACAACTCTTACAGCCAGACAGACAACACTAACAAACCGACAACGTTTACATACAGACAACATAACGAACAGACAACTTTTACATACAGACAATACTAACAAACAGACAACTTTTATATACAGACAACATTAACGAACAGACATCTTTTACATAAAGACCATACTAACAAACAAACAACTTTTACATACAGAAAAAACTAACAAACAGACATGTCTTAAATTTAGGAAACACAAACAATCAGACATCTCTGAAAGAAAGACTAAATACAATCAGACATCTCTGACAGAAAGACACATGAAACAATCAGACATCTCTGACAGAAAGCACATGAACAATCAGACATCTCTGACAGAAAGACACATGAACAATCAGACATCTCTGACAGAAAGACAACATGAACAATCAGACATCTCTGACAGAAAGACAACATGAACAATCAGACATCTCTGACAGAAAGACAACATGAACAATCAGACATCTTGACAGAAAGACAACATGAACAATCAGAAATGTTTGACAGAAAGACAACATGAACAATCAGACATCTGTGACAGAAAGACAACATGAACAAATTGACGTATCTGACAGAAAGACAACATGAACAATCGGACATCTCTTACAGAAAGACAACACGAACAATCAGACCAATCTTATAAACAGACAACACTGACAATAGGACAACATTTACAAAGTGACAGACAACACAAAACATCAGACAACTCTAACAGACAGACAACCCATACAATCATACATATTTTACAAACTTGCGGACAACATTAACAATAAGTCAACTTACAAAATGTCTTACAAAGTGAGAGATTAATTCAACATTCAGACAACTCTTAAAAACTAAAATACAGCACTAACATTAGGAAATGTAACATCTTCTTATCTTATCAATACAGAAGCTCCTTCTATGCAGAAGATAATTGCGTCCACAGACCATGAGAGATGATCTGCTGGCAAGCGATGCAACGTTCACAGGCCACGGCTTTGTGGGTTCCACGCATTACCCAGCCGCCTAACTAGTGTTAGGTACCTATTCGGAGCTGGGTGACTCAGGGACGCCCTAGGCCCCGGGAACAAATCCTTGCCTTGACATGGATTCGAACATCGGTAAGCCAGTCGAGCGCGCTGCCACTCGACCACCGCGTCCCACAGTAAAACAACACTAACAGACACATACATTTAAATACAGACAACTCTTAAAAACAGACGGACAGCAATAAAAATCAGTCAAATCTTAATGACAGTCAATCATGACAGACAGCACTAACTTATTCGTTGGTTTGTGACGTAAAAAAACGAAATTTGATAACAGACAGATACAATCTAAAACCCCAACTTTGTTATTGATTAAAAAAAAACAATTGTCTTGTAATAAGATCATTTAGACAAATATGTTGATATTTTATTAAAGAGTAAGAGATTGTATGACATAATTATATATTTACAATTAAGTTGTTGACTTAGTGATCCCAAATAGATCCCCCACAGCGTACATTTTCATTGCTTAAAGATCAACCACAGCTCACATTCGTCATTGCTAAAAGATCAACTTATAGTGCATATTCTTCATTTCTTAAAGATCATCTCAAAGCGCAAATTCGTCATTGTTTTAAAGATCAACTTATAGCGCACATTCTTCATTTCGTAAAGATCATCTCAAAGCGCAAATTCGTCATTGTTTTAAAGATCAACTTATAGCGCACATCCTTCATTTCTTAAAGATCATCTCAAAGCGCATATTCGTCATTGTTTAAAGATCAACGTATAGCGAACATTCGTTATTGATTAAAGATCTTCTCAAAGCGCACATTCATCCTTGCGTTAAAAGAATGTGTTCTTCTTAAATTAAAAAAAAATATATATATTTAAAAAAAAATCTCTTGTCATTATTTTTCGTGAAGGAATAATTATCAGCTAAATTCTGATGACCTTCAACTTGTTAGGCCTGTTTACGTCATTGTATCTTGTGTGTATTCATGTAAGTCATTGTATCTTGTGTGTATTCATGTAAGTCATTGTATCTTGGGTGTATTCATGTAAGTCATTGTATCTTGTGTGTATTCATGTAAGTCATTGTATCTTGTGTGTATTCATGTAAGTAATTGTATCTTGTGTGTATTCATGTAAGTAATTGTATCTGTGTGTGTATTCATGTAAGTAATTGTATCTTGGGTGTATTTGTAATTCATGTAAGTCAGTGGTCCCTAACTTCGGGCCGCGGGCTGTTACCGGTCCGTAGAGCAAATGGTAACGGGCTACAAAGAAATTTAAAATTATTTTATTTGTTTTGTTGTATTTATCTCGGGATTGTACGACTTTCCAAATACAAATACTTTTTTTATAATTAAAAAAAAATAAAACTAGAAACTGAAACACGAAGGACTGTATATGAGAATCATATTTGGAGGCAAACCTTATTACTAAGGCTAAAAAGCAATTCACTATTGATGAAGACTTAATCTTGCCCTCCACTGAAGACATTTGCTGTGAAAATTTAGGAGAGGCTGTCATTTAAAGGATAACAAATGCATTTTTTCGGCTAGCACTGTTATTTAAAGCATTATGATTATGGACACATCCGAAGAAATTAAGGCAAGATTTAGGATTGATAAATCAATATGGTACGCACTCTGCAGATATCGATAACAAGGAAAAACTTTTTGTGTATGTGCGATATCTTTAACAGAAGTATGTGCATGATGATTCATGTGAACTATCTTTGGCAACCAACACCACAGGACCAAAACTATTCAAATCACAGGTTGGTTATATAATAGGACAACTAAAATGGTCCTTTCGTGTCGGCATATCCATAAACGGATGACTGGACGACTGACTGCACATTGATAAACCATTAGGATTAAGGAGGCTGCACCTGAGAGTGAATCAAGACATTGTATCATTATCAGGGAAATGTTGACTGGCCGAAAAATCTCACCGGAATTGAAATGTATGATTGATGTCATTAAACTTATTTACCCCATCGAAACACATGCCTTTAACTCTGCGCCTGTTACACGCCTTTAACTCGCACCTGTTACACACCTTTAACTCGCAACTGTTACATGCCTTTAACACGCACCCTGTTACACGCCTTTAACACGCGCCTGTTTGAGCACCTTTGTTAGGAAATGGAAGCAGAGCACAGATGGCTTTTCTTGTACACTGAAATACGATGGTTAACCAGAGGAAAATGGAAGAACAGAACATTAGAATAATGAGAACCATTGCAAAAAAAATATATTAGAAAAAAGTCAACGAGTGCAGCAAATTTCACTGCTAATATATGGGTCACAAAACTTGCTTTCCTGTGTGATATTTTCGGGTCGAAATGTAACTGCTTTCATTGAAGTTGTTAAAGTACCTGTGTTTAAATCAAAACTGGAGTTGGGAGGACAGCGCATGATCTGAGACAAATTTGATAAGTCTCAAACATTAGCGAGGAATTTAGGCTTGACTAAACCTGAGCATTTATTCCCCAGTTGGTGCAGGATCACCATTTGTTTATTTTAAAATAGTGTGAAGTCTACTTCCCAGCCACTAAAGACCAATAAACTGGTAGGGAATGGATCCTTCAGCCATTTGTTAACAAATTAGACGAATCTAGTATGTGTGTACAAAAAGAAGTTAGAGCAGGGGTTCCTAACCAGTGGTGCATGCACAATCATGTAAGCAAAAAAACGACAATAAGGGGCCCAGTGCCATTCGGGGCAAGATATAAAGTTCAAAACACCTGGTCATTTCAATATGGATAATAATGGATACATTTACCTTTATTTGTCAAGATTGTTAATAACTGAATGGTGAATAAAATCTTAAACGTAAAGGAACACTTCCCATTTAGCGGCACATCTGTCGCTTCTGGTGTGTTGGCGTGAACGGGGTAGGAAAAAGGGTGCGACGCTGTGACGATACTATTGCGTTAGTCTTTCATTTTCGGAGAAGGTCCAGACATTGTGATCTAACCCTCGTAACATGTCATTTTGTAACATGTGTCAGCCTACGAACGTCCCTGCTCACTTTTGTAACTGGTATTTATCATTTGTAACTAACAATCAATGTTAAGTTTTAAATCTTAATAGTCAACCTTCAATCTGCTCATGACTGCTTTCTTCGGGCTTTGGCCAATAGACCCTAGCGGTTTTGCACGGCCAGGCCAAAGCCCAAAATTCGGGCTTTTGCCGGCTAATTTACAGCAACATTCGCCACTTCACGAAGTGGCCGATTTCGGGCTTTGGCCGTAACATATACATCAAATGATTAACAAATGTTTACAAATATAAAATATTGTTAAAGTACAAGTATACAACATTATATCAAATAAAAAGCTATCTCTTCAAATAACACAACACATACATTCAACAGTAAGTTATCTATAGTGAACCTCTTGAGGGTAAGGCAAGCAGTACGTTAATCTCCACACCTATGGGTCACATGATTCTCCTAATGCGTAGGGGTTGGTCACGTGACGTGTGTTGAGGAAGTGATTAAAGCTATTTTTTTTCAAAACACAGATCTAAGTCAAAACAGTGACATCACTATCTACAGAAGTAAATGATGCCCCAGACAACGGAAATCCGCTGATAATTATCAAACAAAATATTGATGGAATTTTAATGCAGACGTTTAAATTATAGAAAACATAAATGTTCGTTCGTCCGTCGATACGACGAGGACCACTCTAGTCATCCGAGGGTTGTATGTGCGTGCGCAGATGGCTGATTAGGCAGATCCTTGCACGGAAGGTTCGGGAACAGAAGGGACAAGGGACGAGTGGGAATCTCCTGGAGTGGTTTGACATTGTGTGCCTTTCGGGCTTGCCTCTTCTTTTCTGCGACGGTGATCCGGTTAGCCTCGCATGACCTGGCACCTTCGTGGATGGAAACATAAATACAGTTTGGTACAATAACGCAGTTTAAATTAAAAAGTTGATATTTACTAGGACGTGAATGTACCATCTTTGACTCGTGATGCTGTGAGTTGATCTTTAAACAATGACGAATGTGCTCTGTGGGCGATCTAGCTCTTGGCATTAAGGCAACAACTTAATTTTAAATATATAATTTTGTCAGACGATCTTCAAAGTTTTAATAAAATATCAACATATTTTACTCCATGATATCATTACCAGACAATTGTTTTTGTACAATATAAAAAGTTGGGGTAATAAGGTCTATCTCTGTCTGTTATCTACGTTTGGTTTTATGTCAGAAACCAATGGAAGTTAGTGTTGTCTGTCTTGATTGTCTGTCATTAAGAGTTGTATAAATGTTTATGTTGTCTTTAAATTAGTAATAGTTGTTTGTTTTAAGTCCTCTCTGTCTGTTAGTGTTGTCTGTTTGTTACCTTTGCTAGTGTTAGTATTATTTTTTTAGTTGATTACACATGTCTGAATTTAAAAAAAAATGTCACTTTGTAAGAGTAGACTTATTGTTAAGGTTGACTGTCAGTTTGTAAGATATGTATGATTGTTAGATGTGACTGTCAGTTTGTAAGATATGTATGATTGTTAGATTTGTCTGTCTGTTAGAGTTTTTGATGGTTTGTGTTGTCAGTCACTTTGTAAATACTGTGCTTTTATCAGTGTTTTCTGTCTTTACGATTCGTCTCATTGTTAAGTTTGTCTTTCTGTCATTGAATTCTTTAACACAGGGTTGTCCAAACTTTTTGCATGGCGGGCCAAATTCCTTGAAATAAAGACCCTCGCGGGCCGGATTAAAATTATATCAAAATGACATAAGTTGATTAGTTTTTATAGCCAAATGTTAATGTGAAGGGTGAAACTGAGATCTTGAATGCAGTAAATAGGTGAAGTCAGGTTTAATGCCACTGGTTTTGATACATATACTCTTACTTATTCTCGTCCTCACACGGTTCTTGTTAAAATGCATAACTTAAAAATGTCTACTCACACAAGTATGTCGAGCCAAACAAGCTTAGCAAATGTTCGAATCTCTTTGAATCTCTCTTTATCCAACTGTCGGTAAAAGTCGTTGAGAGAAAGCTGTTCACCAATCATGGCAGGTGCACCATCAGTAATAATTCCAGATATTTTTTTCCAAGGTAGTTTAATGTCATTGACAGCAGAACAAACAGAAGTAAATAAATCTTTTCCCTTTGTTTGTTCTTTAAGACTCTGAAGGTAAAGTAAATCTTCACTCACACACATGTCATCATTAACTCCTCTAAAAAATAAGAAGTTGGGCAGTGTCAGATGCATCAGTGCTTTCATCACAGACTATCGAAAAAAGTCAATTTTTTCTGCTTTTGCCTCTATTTGTCTCTTAATGTCAGATGAGACTTCTTCAATTCTGTGAGCTACAGTGTTGCGTGACAGGCAAACATTGGCAAACTCCTGTATGATTATACATATAGTTTTATTTTTAAAATTACATTTTTCTATAACTTCTTAGTTTTTTTCCCGATCGTAGCAGTTTCGTTATTTACAAAATTTATAGATCTTAACATTTAAAAAAAAATTAGATAAAGACTGAATTACTGGCCTTTTAATTATATTTTTTAAATTGTAGGAATGTGGAGATTAAACAAGACAATGGTATCACAACTTTAAATCGATTTTCAAGACTTTATAAATAATTAAATATTTTGTTCATAAATTCAAATTCAATCATTAAAATAATGAGACGCATTTTAATAATCTTCAGTGTGCAAGAGCGTCTGTAATATAAGATAGAAATCATAATATTTGATAAATAATTGCAGCGTTATGGAAAAAAGATGTTTAATTTGTACTACGGACCTTAAAATAAACAAAATGTGTTGAATATAACAAAAGCCGAAAATTTTGTTTCAAAAATTCTGATACAAAAAAAAACTATTTAAAATGTTTAAGTTCACCGACTCATTATTCGTTTCAACTTCTGAGTCAACGAAAAAATAAAATAAAATGACGTCATCGAATTTTACGGTAGACCGTATTTCCACATTGTTTAAAAAAAAATTAATCACAGATTTTCGCCATCATTTGTCATAATCGAAACAGGACAAAATTTCTACTTTTCTAATAAATACAGAAATAATACGTAAGTTAGTTAATTATTTCAGATGAAGACGCGTGCCAGTTAAAATGGCTTCGCGGGCCGGTTTTTGGCCCGCGGGCCGGACTTTGGACATCACTGCATTAACATATTAGAAAACAAAAACAAAACAGCATAATAAATGGACATTTCCTCAAGTTTTAACTCACATACGCTTAAAAGAGAACATTTACACGTTTAAAGACTTACTATTGCTATATCTGGTGTGCAATCGAATTGTATTTTCCATGAACGCCGCACTAAAAAGAACGGCAATCGAACTACTTAATATGAGATTGTATTTGATACAACTAAAACAGCAAGATAAATAAAAAAAATCATAATATCATTTTATATAATTTATATATATAAATTGCTTTATACAAGTCAATGCGACATAGTATTAATAATTTGTATGGTTTACACTTTGTATTCAATTACCAAAATATTATGTAATGAAATATTTAATATAATTCAAAAATACATTTTTTGAATCCTAATTTTTCCAAATTGAGAAAAATACAAATTTAATATATTGACCGTTATGTATTACTATGCCTAATTGATAAAACCGCAACTTCATAGTTACAAGAGATAAGACCATGTCTATCTAAGTGGCACGCCACTTGACTTCGATCTCTTTAATAAGGGATAACATTTTAATGAATTGCTAGGATGCTCCTACCCCCTGTATAGACTTATCTTAGATATATATATATATATATCCTATCTGTTACGGATGCTACTTCTATACAGAAGACTATAAGACTTAATTCGATTATTAAAATTATGGCCACATGTGCAATAGAGTGATAGAGAATAACTTTAAAGGGGGGGGGGCGGTGATGGCCACATGTGCAATAGAGTGATGGAGTATAATTTTAAGGGGGGCGGTGATGGCCACATGTGCAATAGAGTGATAGAGTATAACTTTAAGGGGGAGGGCGGTGATGGCCACATGTGCAATAGAGGGATAAAGTATAACTTTAAGGGGGAGGGCGGTGATGGCCACATGTGCCATAGAGGGATAGAGTATAACTTTAAGGGGGGGTAGTGATGGCCACATGTGCAATAGAGTGATAGAGTATAACTTTAAGGGGGAGGGCGGTGATGGCCACATGTGCAATAGAGGGATAGAGTATAACTTTAAGGGGGAGGGCGGTGATGGCCACATGTGCAATAGAGGGATAGAGTATAACTTTAAGGGGGAGGGCGGTGATGGCCACATGTGCAATAGAGGGATAGAGTATAACTTTAAGGGGGGGCGGTGATGGCCACATGTGCAATAGAGGGATAGAGTATAACTTTAAGGGGGGGGGGCGGTGATGGCCACATGTGCAATAGAGGGATAGAGTATAACTTTAAGGGGGAGGGGGCGGTGATGGCCACATGTGCAATAGAGGGATAGAGTATAACTTTAAGGGGGAGGTGAGGGCCACATGTGCAATAGAGGGATAGAGTATAACTTTAAGGGGGAGGGCGGTGATGGCCACATGTGCAATAGAGTGATAGAGTATAACTTTAAGGGAGAGGGCGGTGATGGCCACATGTGCAATAGAGTGATAGAGTATAACTTTAAGGGAGAGGGCGGTGATGGCCACATGTGCAATAGAGTGATAGAGTATAACTTTAAGGGAGAGGGCGGTGATGGCCACATGTGCAATAGAGTGATAGAGTATAACTTTAAGGGAGAGGGCGGTGATGGCCACATGTGCAATAGAGTGATAGAGTATAACTTTAAGGGAGAGGGCGGTGATGGCCACATGTGCAATAGAGTGATAGAGTATAACTTTAAGGGAGAGGGCGGTGATGGCCACATGTGCAATAGAATGATAGAGTATAACTTTAAGGGAGAGGGCGGTGATGGCCACATGTGCAATAGAGTGATAGAGTATAACTTTAAGGGGGAGGGCGGTGATGGCCACATGTGCAATAGAGTGATAGAGTATAACTTTAAGGGAGAGGGCGGTGATGGCCACATGTGCAATAGAATGATAGAGTATAACTTTAAGGGAGAGGGCGGTGATGGCCACATGTGCAATAGAGTGATAGAGTAAAACTTTAAGGGAGAGGGCGGTGATGGCCACATGTGCAATAGAGGGATAGAGTATAACTTTAAGGGAGAGGGCGGTGATGGCCACATGTGCAATAGAGGGATAAAGTATAAATTTAGGGGGGGGGGTGATGGCCACATGTGCAATAGAGTGATAGAGAATAATTTTAAGGGGGGGGGGCGGTGATGGCCACATGTGCAATAGAGTGATAGAGTATAACTTTTAAGGGGGGGCGGTGATGGCCACATGTGCAATAGAGTGATAGAGTATAACTTTAAGGGGGAGGGCGGTGATGGCCACATGTGCAATAGAGGGATAGAGTATAACTTTAAGGGGGAGGGTGGTGATGGCCACATGTGCAATAGAGGGATAGAGTATAACTTTAAGGGAGGGGCGGTGATGGCCACATGTGCAATAGAAGGATAGAGTATAACTTTAAGGGAGAGGGCGGTGATGGCCACATGTGCAATAGAGTGATAGAGTATAACTTTAAGGGAGAGGGCGGTGATGGCCACATGTGCAATAGAGTGATAGAGTATAACTTTAAGGGGGAGGGCGGTGATGGCCACATGTGCAATAGAGTGATAGAGTATAACTTTAAGGGAGAGGGCGGTGATGGCCACATGTGCAATAGAATGATAGAGTATAACTTTAAGGGAGAGGGCGGTGATGGCCACATGTGCAATAGAGTGATAGAGTAAAACTTTAAGGGAGAGGGCGGTGATGGCCACATGTGCAATAGAGGGATAGAGTATAACTTTAAGGGAGAGGGCGGTGATGGCCACATGTGCAATAGAGGGATAAAGTATAAATTTAGGGGGGGGGGTGATGGCCACATGTGCAATAGAGTGATAGAGAATAACTTTAAGGGGGGGGGGCGGTGATGGCCACATGTGCAATAGAGTGATAGAGTATAATTTTAAGGGGGGGCGGTGATGGCCACATGTGCAATAGAGTGATAGAGTATAACTTTAAGGGGGAGGGCTGTGATGGCCACATGTGCAATAGAGGGATAAAGTATAACTTTAAGGGGGAGGGTGGTGATGGCCACATGTGCCATAGAGGGATATAGTATAACTTTAAGGGGGGGCGGTGATGGCCACATGTGCAATAGAAGGATAGAGTATAACTTTAAGGGGGGGGGTGGTGATGGCCACATGTGCAATAGAGTGATAGAGTATAACTTTAAGGGAGAGGGCGGTGATGGCCACATGTGCAATAGAGGGATAGAGTATAACTTTAAGGGAGAGGGCGGTGATGGCCACATGTGCAATAGAGGGATAGAGTATAACTTTAAGGGGGGTGGCGGTGATGGTCACATGTGCCATAGAGGGATAGAGTATAACTTTAAGGGGGGGCGGTGATGGCCACATGTGCCATAGAGGGATAGAGTATAACTTTAAGGGGGGGGGCGGTGATGGTCACATGTGCAATAGAGTGATAGAGTATAACTTTAAGGGGGGGTGGTGATGGCAACATGTGCAATAGAGGGATATAGTATAACTTTAAGGGGGGGGGGCGGTTATGGTCACATGTGCATAGAGGGATATAGTATAACTTTAAGGGGGGGCGGTGATGGTCACATGTGCCATAGAGTGATAGAGTATAACTTTAAGGGGGGGCGTTGATGGCCACATGTGCAATAGAGGGATAGAGTATAACTTTAAGGGGGAGGTGATGGCAACATGTGCAATAGAGGGATAGAGTATAACTTTAAGGGGG